>JAQMYJ010000009.1:18913936-18961877 GCA_030014305.1 Clarias laeviceps
TGTAACTTATTTACTGTTTTTGCTTTTATTTTTCTCGTAATTTCGTTTATATTGTATATATGTATCTTTCTTAAAATTTTTTATTTTTATTAGTTCCCCTATTTCCCCCAAAAGGCTCACAGTTGTAAATAAGAAACCTGTTCTTAATCTGTCTTGCCTGGTTAAATAAAGGTAAATAAAAATAATAAAAATAAAGTATGAAAGGTGCACCCTAAAGGGATCCTCCCCAAAGTATACACACATCAGGCATAACATTACAATGCAACATATTATGCCCAGTATTGTGTATGCTCCCCTTGTACCACCTGGGCAGCGCTGTCCCCTCAGAACATGACTCCACAAGACCTCTAATGTCTGGTCAATGGCCAGGTCAATGGCAGCACACCCAGAAGTCTTGTAGAGTCATGCCCATTTGAAAATACTACACTACATTCATATAACCATGTAATAGACATAATTTTTTATACGTATAAATGGTGCTTCCTTAAGGGATCCTCCCCAAACTATACACAAATCAGCCATATAAGGATGCAAAACAGTATGCTCAGTACTGTGTATGTCCCCTTGTACCACCTGGGTAGCTCTGGCCCCTCAGAGCATGACTCCACAAGACCTCTGGGAATGTGTTGTAGTGTCTTGCACCAGGACATTGGCAATGGATCCTTTGGGTACTATGAGTCGTGGGGTTCAATCGGATTGGGATCTGGGGAGTTTGGAAGCCAGTTCAGTGGCATTGTGCTCTTTGCCTTTCAGGCCCCATGCCTTCCTATCCAGGATTGGTTGATTTTTTTTTATCGAGTTGTGCTGCGTTAGCTTTTGCTATGTAGATTTAATGTTATAGGTGATCCATTTTTTACATTTTTTGTCTCATACACACTCAATACACATACATGACTACATACAGGTGAAAAATGAAAGGTATAAAAGCCCTAAATAAATGTGCATCATTTTGAACATTGCACTATTATCTATGAGACGTGTAAACATGATCAGGGTGAACTGAGCATAATTTTCGAATAAGACTGCACAAAGGATGTATTAGTGACATTAATTATGTGGCATGCATGAATCTGGCTGGTGTTTCAGTAGAAAAAATGGCTAAAATGACATCCTCATTTAGATTTATGGGAAAGAGGTGGTCACATTTCTGGCTGAGGTGCTTGTGCCTCAGTGCAATATGTAAGGGAAACATGAAGCACAGCTCTCATACAGGTGACAAGCATGAGACTGTCAGCAAGATCGTCTACAGTAGGGTTGCAGAGAGACCCCCTTCTTACAAGTATTAATAAACATTTTAGAGGTCAGTAGTGATACATCATAAACAGTGGTCAGTGAATTGGGGAAAAAAACAACATGGTCAGATGAGTCATCTTTCACTATATTCTCAACAGTGCATAAAAGTGCATGTATGACGTCTATCAAGAAAACAATTCAGACCAGAAGGCGTTGACCTTTACAGCGAAGGGGTTTATTGGTTCTGTAAAGCTGTAGGGAATGTTTGCTAGCACAGTCTGGCTCCACTTTGTTCCCTTAGAGAGAACTATCCTTGCAAATCAATATAAAACTATTGTGATTGATCCCCTTTATCCCATGATGTGACATTTCTATACTGAGAGGAGTGGGATGTTCCAGAATGACCCCAGCCACATCCACAGCCAATGTTGGCTCACCGAATGAGTATGAAATGATAAACGCTAAATATTTTACAGTCGTTGCAGCCACAAGATTTCACACCAGTGGGAGAATTCGGAGCGATGTGTTAGACAGCACTTTCCATCAACAGCATCAAAACATCAGCCGAGGTAGATCATCTTTCCAGCACAGTTGCAGAGACATGTACATGTACAATAAGTTTGTCAAAATTTTCTAGTTAATTTTTATCACCGATCTGTATTTGCCATGTAGCTAATGTAACAAGAATTTTTTTTAAAGCTTTAAAATAGATATTGTATTAAACTGTATTAAATAGAAAATGGTGGCAATGACTTTATGATGGCAGAATTACGAAAGACCTAGTTGTGTTTTGACTACAGACATTTATGCAAAGTCACCAATATTGATTTTACATTATAGCATAGCTGCTAAGCAGCTATTTCTTTTGTCAGACAATTTGTAAATTGATAGTATCTTTTACTCTTATATGGTTAGTTTCTTATTATAAACAGAAATAGGATATACCCAACATGTCCAATTGGAATACAGTGAAAACAAGAAGCTTCCTCCTGACCTTGGGAGGAACTCCATCTTAACCATAGACATTTCATGTACAGTATGATCCATTCAAAAATTAATTTTTAGCCATTTTTATTTTATTGACAGTTTATCAACATGAAAAATGCTACCTATTGTTCCTCAAAAAGAACACAGGATAAAAATGGTGAACCTCCATAGAAATGGCACAGTAAAAACAAAGTTTTACAGAGGCACTGACAGTTTAGATCTGCAGTTCCTTTAAAATCTTTAGACAATTCATGGTACAATGCAGTTTTCAATAGATCCTGTATAGGTGAAAAAGACAAAAATGGTGCTTCAGTGCTTACATACATTTATTGTAAACAAACAAAACAAAACAAAAAAAACGAACATACAATAATGTACAACAAATTTTGAAGAAGACAGCATTAACTTTGCATGTAGTAGCCGAAACATTTTGGCTTCTGGGCTACCAGAAGGAGTCATCGGGAGGACACGCCAATCTACAACAGTAAGTGCACAAAACCACTATTCATCTCGATGAACTGCAGCTTTAAGACACCATTTTTAAGAAAACAGGTGTTGTGCAAACAGAGAAGCCTCAGTTTGAGTAACATCCTTTAGATACTAAGTCATGTTCAGTAGTGCTTTTGGTGGATTCGATAACAGAACCCTGCCGTGTTGCAATCAACTTTTTCAGTGAGGCCACTTCTGCCGACAAGTTGGCGATGCCTTTTTTCAAGTACAAGTTCTCAGACTCTGAGATGGCATAGCAGCCATCCTTAAGGTCTACAATGAGTTTGTTAGTCACAGGCCCAGGTGAGTCGGGACAAAGTCTGTTCTTGTAGCCATTTGGCAGAGCCTCTGTTTGGTCTTTGTGCCAGTACTCTGGTTGCTGGATCCAGTCCTGGACGTTGTTCACCTGCAGCGAGAGTGGGCTAAGTGATGACTGGGTGTATTCAGGTGTAGATCTCTGACCCATCTGGTAGCATGCCCGTGCAGACATGTCGATGGGGGAAGAGAACTTCCCAGTTGAGTCGTAGTCAGGATCGATAGCCTCTACTTTGATCTGGATGGCCCGGGCTTTAATGCGCAGCTTGTGGGGCAGAGCCGAACCACAGGCATCTGGCACTTTTACAGCAGAGACTATCACACTTTTTTGGTCAGCAGTGGATGGTGCCAGACCTTTGGGGACCTGCTGTTCATCTTCCCCATCTGATGACTTGCTCACAGTCCCATCATCGCCATCTGAGGTCCGGGGGGAATTACTTGACGATCTGGTGAGCGACAGGAATGGATTTGGCTGAGAGTAGCCTCCAGGGAAAGGGCTATTCAGGTAATTTCTGTATAATTCATACGGACTGGCTCGGTCTCTCGAATAGTTGCCGTTCTCCAATGGCTCTTGCTTGACGATTTCCGGTGTCCTGCATGTGTTCATGGTACTTGAGGAGTCAGAGCCATCTGATAAGGTGCTATGAGGTGAGTGTTTGATCACTGATATGCAGCTACTGCTTAGGCATGATGGCTCAGCCTCTCTGGGGTATGAGCCTTTGACACCATTAGGAGGCACAAATTCCTGGTACAGGGCGTTAGTTGAAGTGGTGATCTTCTGCACCTCCTGAGCATAGGCGGCCGAGGTCAACAGACCAAACTTCAGCTTGAGTGACAGAAGCTCAGCTTTGAGTGAAGCATTCTCCTCACCCAGAGCCATTAGCTTGTTCTCTAGCACCATGTCATTGAGCCGGCGCTTCTCTCGTGAGCGTTTGGCCGCTTCATTGTTCTTGCGTCTCCGCTCCCAGTACAAGGTGTCCTTCTTCTCCTCCGGGATAAACTCCCGTTTTCTGCGGCATGAGTTTGATTTGGCCTTGAAGGGCATGCTGGACAGGGTCTGATTGACCAAGTCTCCATCTGTGCCTTGCAGAGACATGGCTAGGACCAGGTCATCGTCTACACTGTAGGACGGCTCTTTCTTAATGGTCTGCATATTATACAATGGTGTGATTCAGATTGCATAAGCTCATTAGTTTTCGCTTGTGTTCAGTAGACAAATCATCATCATAAATTAAGTGCAAGAGAGATCATAGGCACCAAATAATGATTCCTGGTGGACCTGTTATAAAGACACAAAGAAAAGATTATTAGAAATTATACATATAAAATAAATGTTATGCAAAACTGGTTAGACTTTGATAAAAGCTGACATCAAATATTCCAAACAAGAATCTCTGCTTCCCATAAGAAAAAAATGAGTCATCTATCATAACTCATTCAAATTAAGGACTTATTACAGGCAGGGTTTATCAGGTACAATGAAATGCTCAAACACCCTACAGTGGTTTATGACTAACACTATTTGTCTCTGACTACAATATATTTCCACCCATAAGTAACTGAATAGCCTTCATAAAGCTTTATAATAAATAGTAATTGATAATGACTGAATGAACTCATTACATTATCTATTATATTTTAATATACCTAAATGACTACATCACTTTAAGCCATATACTTCTCTGATAACTAAGTATAGGAAGAACAACAAATTGAATTAGTAAGCAACAAATGTACAAACCTATTGCACCATTTTATTAAATAACAATATCACTTTATTTGTGTTTATTTAACAGTTCGGGTTCATTGCGAGTTATGAATGGGTAATTGTGAGTCAGGATCAGAGGCTAATGCCAGCAGTATGCCCGGGACAGCAGCACATTGTGCTCTGTCTTTGAATTCCTCAGTGTTTCTGAGGCGTGACATCACCGACCCTGAGACAGGCTTGCTCCTGCCGCTGGCTCATTGACATTCGGTAAATTTGTCAGCTGATAAAGTAACATTATGCAAATGTTGCCGGGTTGCTGACACCCCACTGCTCAGGATCACTACACAGCAACCTATTCTTAATGACTACCCTGTGGATTGGTCTCGTTTTGCACAGCATATCTAAATTGCACATCTTGACAGACATATTCATCCCATAGAGTAAATGTATATACTTTCTCAGAAGTGCTAGTGGCTGGGTGGGAGAAATGTAATATGTTTGTCAGATTTCTTCAAGAGTTCTCATGCCAGAGGTGAAGGTGGTCAGAAAAAAAAAGCTGATGAAACATACTTTTACAAACTTTTCTACCTTGGTTTTATATTATTTAGCCAAACATTGTGTTGGTTCCACTTGTGCAGTTCTGGCCCGTGAGGCGTGACCTATAGGGTTGAGGCGCAATAATTTATTGCTGGATCCTTGGATGGGACTTGTTTGTCTGGCAGACTCCATGGATGCTCAGTCAGACTGAGATCTGGAGAATTTGGAGGCCAGATCAACATCCTTGAACTTATTCCCTGATAAGCTACATATACGTGTGGTACTTTGGGTGTTCTGATACCTTTCTATCATTTATCTTTTATTATGAATCTGTGCTACATTGGCCTTGCTTCCTCAGGCATAGAAAAGCCTTGGGTGCCTGTGATCCTGTCACCAGTTTACGTGTATATAAATGAAAATCAATGTTATTCATTTCAAATATGTTAATGTTGTTGCTGAGTTGCTGACACCCCACTGCTTAAAAACAGCAACCTATTCCTAATGACTACCCTGTGGATTGGTCTCATTTTGCACAGCATATCTAAATCGCACATCTTGACAGATTGGTGGATATTCATCCCATAGAATAAATGTATACACTTTAGCACAAGTGTTAGTGGCTTGGTGGAAGAATTTTATTATGTTTAGAAAGAATTTCTTCACACATTCTCATGCTTGAGGTAATAATACAGTATTATACAGAAATACAGGGTGAAACATAACTTAACAAAATCAAGTTGAGTGATTAAGGTGTTAAACACTTAACATATACAGTAAATCAAGTTTAATGTAAAGTATACAAAAATGCAGTTTGATTTTAAATTAAAAATTTAGAGTTAAACAAATAGCATTTAGGTGCTTCTTTTTTTTTTTTAAAGATTTTTTGCTGTGCCCTCCTTCAAATTATGCAACTCGCAGCGCACAGCAACCGAAGCACTCGCCTGATGACGTCACCCCTGGAGGTCGGTTACGCAAAAGAGTAACATTGAATCGGCACTCTCTCTCTCTCTTTGACACATTAAGCATTACCTAATCACCAGAATAAGCACCTAAATAACTTTAACACTCATTTATAACAGACTAAAACAGTTTAGACACGTATGTGAGTTTTTCTCTTTTCTTTAAGGCAATGACCTTCAGCGTGTCGGTCCTGGTAACCCGTGCGCTTTCAGGTTCCCGAGCGGGGCTACGGCTGCACGAGCGTTCGTACCTGCAACGTGGTAGCGATCCGACTGATACGGTGCCTTCAAAAATGTACCACGAACCACACACACCAGCTACTTGTGCTTATGTAGTGTATGTTTTTATTAATGTTTCGGGTTGCGCCTCCCGCGATCAGAGCGCAGAACAAAGGAATGCGAGCAGCCATCACCATCATCATCATCATGGTCACCATCATCACACGTGGCTGAACAGAATCGAGACAATAAAAACAAACGGGGATGGCCCGAACCACGCAACAGGAAGACAATACATAATAAGAAGCTTTGTCTCTGTTTGAATCACCTTGTTTTTGGAGAGACGTGAGCGCAAAACGCGAGGCTTACGCTTCAGGTGTGCGGTTTGGGGTTTTGTAATCCAGTCACATCGCACGTTTACATCACCAAATAACCCAATCGAGGCGGTTATTATTATTAAAATTATTGACGCTCGTATGGGTTCATTATTCAACTCTCAGGACACACACTGATCACAAAGTGATCATGCGACTACTACACGCAGTGAGTGTTTAAACAATGCAGCATGATGCTTTCTGACAGACCGCGTTCCCAAGCCCCAGTGCACACAGAGTTTGGTAACAGGCTACGGCGGGACATGTCCTGGTGTTAAATATTAACCAGATGTATGCACAAAGACTGGTTTTGTGAACTATTTTCACACACGCGTATAAGTGTTCATTCATGCTCCATATCCCCTTATGGAGTACAAATTGTATGGATTACAACGGATTACGCATTCCTTACGCGTCAGCTATAAGTATAATAACACACAGTACACTTCAAATAGATAAAAAGTATAAATAGTAAATATTTATATTTATAGACTGCATGGTGAATATACGCTTCCGATGCTTTCAGATGATTGTTCTTATTTTGTTTGTTTTTATTTTATTTTTTCAAACAAAACTAAGAAAGTGTTCTACTATACAGTGTATTCCCATGTCATCTATTAACGTTACGCCGACAACGAAACGGACTGGTAATATGGGAATAAACCCTCTAAAGTGGAATGCAAACAAATGGTGTAAATATGGACCTTTCAGCAGAGGTGTATACACCCATCCGCATGCATTATGGGTCACTGTGCCATTCAAACTGTTGCGGTCACATTTCCAACCTCCGTGGTTCAAATGCTTAGGAGTCAGGAGGTGAAGTGTGCGGTGTCGATGGTGCGAATTGTTACAAATTAATCAACACGGGCTTAAAAGAAAAAAATATCCAACACCAGTAATATTAAACAAATCCCAGTGCATGTAAGTACAAGTTTTTAAAATGGAAATTGTAATGCATGCACAAGGATTAGACCCATGTAAATATTTCCAGTAGTCCTAAACCAGATACAATCTTACAAACTAACAAGACAACAATGTGACACACTAGCCTTTAGAACCCAAACCAAACTGGCCACATGACTCAGAGTGAAACATGTAACCTTATGAAAACATTTCCACTTACCTTTATTTTTTATATTTATTAATGTAGTCCGTAGAGTGGAAAGCGTCTAAAAGAGTGAAGAATAATAGCTGTTTCATAAGCAGCGCTAAAATTCCGTTAAGGGTGAGGTAATGTTTCCCTGTTCCTCCTTTGCGTTTTCCTCCTGAAGTGACTGCTGCCTCATGGATCTGTGTTAGTAGGTCACTGAAGAAGTGTATTGGCAGCGTGCTGTGACTGACAGGCCGCTCGTCCAATCAGAACGCGGCGTTTTCCGATTTAAACCAATGCCTCGCTTTCCTCGTGGATATATCGGGAATCTAATGCAAATGAATGAGCTCTACTTGGGGCTCTACTGTATGTTGGGATAGCCATGCGGCGAGTAACCCGATCAAGTGCTGCAGTTAAAAAAAGACAAACAGCGAATAACTTACTGATTGGAAAGCAAACTCGCAAATATGGTCAGTGTAAGCCACGTCAAAATGTCGGAAAAAATGTCAATATGAGGTCATGTAATGTAACAATTAGGCTACCGAAAAGGTGAGCCGTGAGATTACATCATGGTCACGTGGCCTCTTTTGTAATTACACAACTCAAAGGCAAACTATTACTCCTGTATGGTAAGGCCATAAATATCAGCGGTGTTGAATAAATCCTTAAACATAATCACCAGCACATTTAGTAATGGTTTATTTTGAATATAAGCTTTCTTGTCACTTTAATGTCATTCTAATGTTACAGCAGTTGCTAAACAAGCATCACTGGCGCCCTCTCGTGTCCAGAAACACAATCTCAGAACATGCTCAAATTTTATTCTATCTTGTGCTGTGAGCCTCCTGCTGTTCAGAAACAAAAAAGCACGCTGTCATACTATAAGTCCTAATAAGAGGAGTAAATTATACTTGTCTCAGGAGCCTCATATATTTTACCATCATTTAATACTGAGCCAACTAAGATTGAGTCTGTTATCCTAAATGTGCTTCATGATTACAAATACTCTATTAAGACCTAATTAGGTCACATGAGCATGCGTCATTTGGATGGATGCCTTATCATTTAAACACTAGCTCAGGCTAATGATTCATTGCCCTCGAATGTGATACAAGTGCATATGTATTGCATAAACCATTTGACGCACATAAAGCAAAGAGCTGTTGATCTTAGTATTAAATAAAAAAAGAACAAGTTTGTGTGCAGGTCAGTAGGTCACGTTTATTGCGCATGCGCAGGGATAGTAGGCCGCCAAGGCAATACAGTGATGTAATATAAGAAAAGCCATATTACAAGATACGTCCTATCTTACAATCATGATATTAGCACACAGTGGTATTTCATTTCAAGTGTAAAATAATGACCGGCACCATTAGTACACCTAAGCACAAGGTAAAAACAAAAATTTTAAATTCACTTAATTCAAGTAAAACAAAAGTTTTTTGTACAGTAATAATCTATATATAATAAATAACGTGTATTTTTTATAATAATAATAATAATAATAAAGTTTTTTTTAATAGGTGAAAAGTTCATAAATAAAAAGATTATTCATTCATCTTCTATATCGCTTTATCCTGTATACAGGGTTGCAGGGGCCTGGAGCCTATCCCAGGGGACTTACAGCATGAGGCTGGGTACACCCTGGACAGGGTGCCAATCCATCACAGGGCGCACACACACACACACATATATATATACACAACAGGCAATTTGGGAGCGCCAATTAACGCACCAAATCTGCCACCAAACATGGGTAGAACAAGCAAACTCAATGCGCACACAGATCCAAACACTTGACCCTGGAGGTGCAAGGCCACAGTGCTAACCACTATGCCAGTAAAAATTTTTTTTACAAACGTCAGAATATTATGGCACAATTTAGACTGGTTCATAAAATATATGAAAAATGAAAATATTTTTATTTTGAAATATTTGAAAAATATTTTTATTTTATTTTATTATTATTATTATTGTTATTTTAAAGTTAAAGTGGTCCATTTAAGCAAAATGTATACTTAAATGGGTTGAGTTGCACTTTTCTGTCTAGCATGCAGCTATTACAAAAATAAGGCAGAAGCTTTACTCATGTCAAAATATTTTATTTGTAAATAAATCCGTACATGCCAAAAAATGTGGGTAACTTCATATCATATGCCTGGGTTTTCTCTACACAGGATGTTTAATAATTTTTTTCTTTTCTTTTTTTAAACCTTTAGGCTAGACGATGATGTCTAATACAGATCACGTAGCTCTGTGAACGAAATACTTATTCCTGCATTCAGTGAGAATCCCCGGCTGAATCTCCAGCGCCCCGCGCTTTATTAACTTTGTAGCGCAGTTTGTGCGGCAAAAGCGGCGAACTGTGGACGCGCTCTGTCTCTTTGACGATTTCCATTTCTTTGGGCTCGGCGGACACGAATGAACGTTGCTCCACGTAAGCTCCATTCATGCGCGTATGAGCGGCGCACGTAGGTGCGGCTCCTGCAGGACACCGGTAACCGGGCACCGTTTCTTTTAAAGAGAAAGCTGCAGAGTTTGGGTATAGGTTCATGCTAGGATGCGCGTGCATTTGACCCCATTTTCTCGCATATGGGACGGTGCTGTAGGCGTTTAAAGGAACGTTTCCATCACCGGACGCGTGGACTCCGAGGTACCTGTCTGTCTGGTGCGTGTTTTCTACGGCCGCGGGAAAGCTGTGCATTCTAGGAAGAGCTGAACCGAGGTCGCACAGAGCGTAATGAGGCATGCGGTGCGCTCCAGGGAAGCTCACCAGGTAGGAGTCCCGTGACAGCCCCCAGACAGAGGAACAGTCATTGAGGGCATCGTAGGTAGTCTCTTTGCCAGCGCCGTGGTAGCTGATGGCCGAAAGCGCCGCCTTGAGTTCCTCGTTTTCTCGAAAGAGTTTTAGCGCGCGCTCTTCCAGGAGCCGCTCCTCCAGGCGCCGGCGCTCGCGCGACCTCTTGGCCGCCTCGTTGTTGCGGCTGCGCTTCATCCAGTAAGTGTCGTCTTTCAGCTCGTCCGGCGTAAACTCTCTTTTCCGACGTGTCGGGACGTTCGCCTTTACGCTCAAATCGCATTTGAATCCGTGATCGCAGTTCCAGTGGCACTCGTAAGCGTTCGAATCCCGCGCGGAACAGCACGCACTGGATGACATCGTGGCAGAAAAGGATATCGTCCACCTGATCACTTCATCTGATCTCCAGAGGCGAAGACGAGGCGCATTTTAAACCGACCTTTGCAAGGTTCAGAATGAAAAAAAAAAAAAAGTAAGCGTATAGACCAAGGCGGGGGTTAAACGTAGGTTTGTGTCACACTTCTTGCACGCCCACTGTGAGAACTTCACGTTCACCTTCATACATTCATTCATTAGCTCATTTCTTCTGTAGTTTATGACTGAGATCACAATCCCTGTGTGAACAGGGACATGTCTTGCAATGTTAGACAAGTTATGTCAATCATGAGGATTTTTCTTTATCTCAGTCCATCCATCTAGGAACTTCTGTGGTCCAACTAGGGACTGCAGGCCAACGATAATTATTTCCAACCATAGGACCTACAGGCAATTTGGGAACGCCAATTAGACTTATCTGCATGTCTTTGGACTGTGGAGGGAACCCCCCAAGCACATAAGACCTCAAGATGGGAATTGCACAGGACCTTAAAGGTGCAAGGCGACAGTGCTAACCACTATGCCATCGTGACGCCTTTTATCCCAGTGGCACACCATTATCACTTAATGTTCTCACAATCTTCCTCATTAATTCTTTTATAATTGCCATGGGAATATTAATTATAACCACAACACAATGGTGATATGAAAAGCTGTACAAAATGAACGAATGATGCATCACTACCACCAGTCATTTAGACTCCATATGTTCAGGTATCTGGGGTAGTTGAGGGCATTTGAAAATAGTCTAATGTAGAGTTTTTTTGTTTTTTCAAAAACACGATACATTGTTTCACCTCTCGCTTTATTTGACACTCCCTCTTCACATACACAATATATGGTTAAGTTATAACCGTTTGGTTTAAAAAAAAAAAAAAGAAAGAAAAAAAAAAAGAAGCAAATATCTGGTTTTAAACTAATTTAAGTAATAATGGCTAAACAAAGTTATCTAAAAGAAGGACAAGTAAAATTATAATCAATTTCTTTAAGAAAATCAATGCTATAAATTACACTTCTTTACAACAGCGTTTCAACCTTAAAACAAGTATTAAAAAAAATAAAATAAAAAAATCACACATATTTTGGGGCCAACTTGCTTTTTCAAAAAGTCTGGATAATGTGTAAGGCAGTTTAGCACTGAATATTGCATAGTGTTGAGTCTGTCAGTTAAAACCGGTGCTCCATTATATTCACCCTGTGGCCACCTTTAGCGAGACATAATTAACGTAAGCTTCAATGTAGTAAACACAGTAAATCCTGTTATCGTTCATTCTGAGAGTTAGATAAACATAAGGCACTCAGATTGCCTAACCATTCCTATGTAATTGTTTAAAGTGGGAAAAAAAAAAAAAAATCAAAATGCAAGTCAAATGATTCGATGGCCGCAAACATCCATATAAAAAGATACAATGGTCCATGTTGCACAGCAACAGTAAGAACTCAAATTCTTCTGAATGGCTTTGCAACAAATTTGATTTAAAAAAAAAAAGAAAAAAAAAAACACTGTCAGTGTGTCACATCAACAACCCACCTCCTGTCAAAAGGTGAGAATTTCGATTCTTCATTGCAGCTAAAAGCAGCATAAGCGTACTGCTGTCACCAGATCTGGAGGTATAGCCTCCAAAAGTAGAAATGTTGTTTTAGTGACTGCCAAATAACCCACAAATAACATTCAGTTTTTGTCACAAACAATGATTTCCCTTCACTGTGTGGTTAAGCTGGCAGAAGCTACAAAGTCACACTTCAGAGAACAGCTCTTGCTGTCATTGGGTCCCAAAAGGCTGCCTATGCTTCTGAATGCAGCTCATTGACATCAATCTGTGGGCTGTCGTTGTCGCCAAGAAGCTCTGTCTCAGGGACGGATGTGTCATCATTATGCAGGCCATTCTGCGAAGCTCCATCAGCCATGTTGTCCTCAGCTGCCTTAGCATCCTCACTCAGCAGGCCGGTCTTCTCTGTGCCGGATGCATTAGATGGTGCTGTGGTGACGTAACCTGTGCTGGTGGAACCGCTGCCGCTGTGGTGCGAGCCTGCCTTAGGTACCATCTGTGGATGCATCTGTTGTGAGGGCATTTGCATAGGGATCTGCATGGGATAGAAGTTCTGGAGGTATGGGTAGGCAGGCACAGGTTGGTAACCATTTACTGGAATGTAAAGTTGAGGTGGTACCATAGGCCTCATCTGGCCCTTCATAGGCATAAACTGCGGCTGTGGGAAAGGGGAGGTCTTCTTGGGAGTGACGTAGCGAGCAGCACTGATATTGCTGACAGGGCTGGTGCTCAGAGAGCTGGTTTGGGTGGTGTTGCTCGCCCCAGATGTTTGCGCTGAGCTATTGTAGTTGGACAAGCTTTCCCATGTGCGCAAGCGTGCATGAATGTCCTTGAAGCGTGGCCGGCGTGCTGGGAATTCATTCCAGCATTCCAGCATGAGCGTGTAGATCCAGGATGGGCAGTCATCAGGGCAGGACAGGACTTGTCTGTTACGTACCATTTCAATTACATCTTGGTTGGAGTAGCCACAGTAGGGCTGCAAGCCATAGCTGAAGATCTCCCACAACACCACGCCATAAGACCAGATGTCAGAATCAGTGGAGAATTTGCCATACATTATGGCCTCTGGCGACATCCAGCGGATAGGGAAGGGACTGGTGCCCATCAGCTTGTAGTAGTCAGCAGAGTAGACCTCACGGAACAGCCCAAGATCAAGAATCTTTACATTGAGTTTGTCACAGACCAGAATGTTTCGGGCAGCCAGATCTTTGTGGACAACATGGTGACTGGACAGATACTCCATCCCTGCTGCCACCTGAGTGACAATGTGCAGAAAGTCCGCCTGTTCAAGAGCAGACTTGACTGTTTTGTCATCATCAGAGCTGCCAACGTCAGAGTGGGGTGAGCGCATAACCAGGAACTCATGGAGGTCACCGTGACCCGAGTAGCTGAAAATCATGCTCATAGGCTGTTCTTTGATCACCACGCCCAGAAGGCACACAATGTTTGGGTGCTGGAGACGGGAACGGAGCGTAGCCTCATGACGGAACTCTTCTTGCAGTGTTCCCTCATCTTTGTCTTTGACAGTCTTGATGGCCACCACCTGGGTCTGTTCTCCTGGTGCTGTGCCGTAGAGGTGACCTTTGTAGACTTTCCCAAAGCGGTCTTCACCAAGTTCCTCCATAAAGCGTACAGCTGATAGGTTAACTTCTCTGAGTTTTCCCTAACAGAGAAAAAAAAAAACATACGGATTTACATATTATTGAAGAATGTAACTTTGGTATAATAAAATGAAATGTAAGTGAAGATCTTTATGTTACTAACACATTGACCTAGTGTAGTCCTAAATGGTGTTAAAGGTGGAAAATACTATTGCATGAGAATGAGTTGCTTCTCACGGTCATTACAGAATATGACTGATTATCTATTAGGCTTGGTTTTTGAATAACAAAATATCACACCTAGTCGAACTGCTGAAAGTAATACCTGATGCTTGTGCTGGTTAAGGAGGGGCATCTCCATGTCCTGACTGGGAGAGGCAGCAAGTTGCCGACGAGGGGGGGTGTCGATTGACTCCTTCTGCTTATTTCGGCACATGCACACCAGGAAGAACAAGCAGGCGATGACTAGTGGGATGGCGATACTGGGGATGAGGATGTACAATACCTCCTTCTTCATGTTGTCAGGGGGCTCTGAATTTGGAAACAATTAATATAGCTGGATATCTAGTTGAACAGAAGTCTTTACTATGTAGACACATTACAGTTTTTCTGTTTATTAATCATGAGGGAACATTCTACTTACTGCATGGGCGAACATCACAGAGATCAACCCTCACATGGGGATCGAGAGTGAAACACCATGGAGCCTCCATTTGTCCTCCCGGGTTCCTGCAGAAATTATGCCCACCTCGGAGTTCTGGGTACTCAATAGGTGTCAGATGATGGCTGTGGGGGTACTGAGTATTCCAGGGCTGACACTGGTGGCCAGACTTTGTTTTACTGACAATTCCTCGGTAATTGGCACCACTATCATTGTAGCAGCTGTGATCTGGGGGAGAATCTTTCACAAGGATTTAAAATTAGAAAGCAGAAATGTACAAAAAAAAGAAACATCATCCAATTAGATGATGCAAAACAAACAAGTTAAAAAAAAACGACATTTCACATCTAAGACCACTAGAGGGCCCTCTTGATTCATGCTTCCATAACATTAATTATCATACTCATGATTAGGCATTTTTCCCTAAACAATGTGATTTAAACAATATGAGGTATTCTTAATATAGTACTACTGAAGATTTCTAGACAGTCCACATATTTCTTCTGCTTCTACATCCAACCCAAGTAATCCAGGTAATCTGAGTTACACATGTCTTGGGTAATGTAAAATGTGAAACAGAACAAAAATGCAAACCATCTCCAAGTTCGGACTGGTTTGGAAGTCTTTGCTTCAATGCACAGGCATTTAATTATTGTATGCACAACAAAGAGCTTACTGTCAACACCAAACACCAAACAAAGACAGTGCCCATAAGTTATGGCATGTCCACCTACATGTCTCCAGACGGTTGTTGGGCACTCCAATGCGCATGCAGCTGGCAGCATCTGGCGAGCCTGGGTGAGGAAGCAGATGGCAGTTGGGCAGCTCCAGCTGCATAAGGATTAGTGGATTGGAGCGGGCGATGGTGTATTCGGCACGGCACAGGTCATTCTCAAGTGCCTCGCACTCGTCCCTGCAGAGCTGCCGCTGCTGAGGGCCCCTCGTGCCTTCCTCGCACAGGGGGAAGACGTAGTGGCAAAATGAGGGGATGGCAAACTGCGAACACTGATCTGAGAGCTGGGTGGAGGTGCCAATCATGGTTAATGCAGCTAGGGGTGGGGGGAAAAAAAGAGAAAAGAGGTGAGGCAAAGACTCAGGTGCACATGTAACTGCATATTTAAGTAACAAACAATACTGGGTGGTGTTAAATGTGAAGTCAGGTTCAATACACACAAAAGACTTGAGAGATCTATAAGACTTTTTAGTAACCAGTCATTTTACACCACCATCACAGTTTAAGTGCTTTAGTTGACATGCATATGTTTTTAAATGCTCAGAAAACTTCTGATAACCCATATGACAAATGTGCCATATTTTCTGTTCATATACAGTACTGGGCGGCACGGTGGTGTAGTGGTTAGCACTGTCGCCTTGCACCTCCAGCGTCCGGGTTCGATTCCCGGCCAGGCTCGATTCCCGTCTCTGTGTGCATGGAGTTTGCATGTTCTCCCCGTGCTTGGTGGGTTTCCTCCGGGTACTCCGGTTTCCTCCCACAGTCCAAAGATATGCAGGTTAGGCTAATTGACGTTCCCAAATTGCCCGTAGTGTGTGTGTGTGTTTGCCCTGCGATGGATTGGCACCCTGTCCAGGGTGTACCCTGCCTCGTGCCCTAAGCCTCCTGGGATAGGCTTCTGAATACAGGATAAAGCGATATAGAAGATGAGTGATTGAGTATACAGTACTGTCAATGCACAATCCCCAGCCACTGGATGCAGTGCCGGTACCAAGCCCGGATAAAAATGGGAGAGTTGCATCAGAAAGAGTAATCACGTAAAACCTGTGCCAAACTTGTGTGCGGATCGTTGGTCCACTGTGGCGACCCCTTGCTGGGAGCAGCCGAAAGACCCACAACAACATGCAGTACTGCCTGAGCCAGAGCCAGATTTTCTTTTATTTTGTAATGGAGTCTTGAGGAATAGTTCTCCAGGCTTCCTAAATGACTTTTTGGCTAGTTTTTGGTACATATTTTCAGTCCGATCCCTGTGCCTAAGCAGTTTCAGAGACTTAAGCTTTAGACTTAAACTTAAGCCATGAACCGGTGAGAAACAGCCGGTGAGAAACAGGTGCAGATGATTACAGATAATTAGGCGGGTGATTAGTATACTGGTGAGCGGTTGGAACAGACGAGAGGGGAAATGAGGCTGCTGCTGACGTTGTTACATAAACCATTTTGCACTTTGCGGCCTGTTTCTATTTCTATAATTTAATATGCATAATTTAGTTTTATTTAATATGTGGAAATGAGGGGTGGCTGAAGACCTTTGCACAGTAATGTAAATTATGATTTTTAAATGTGCACACTAAAAATAGGGCTAACTGGCTTTTAGCCATTTTTGCCAATAAATATGGGGCAAATGAATTTGTTAATAAGTTTCGGCTTATAATTAATGATAGTACATTCATGATGTCTTGTGGACACTCTCGAACATTTACAGAAGCAAAATTTATCTTTCTTCACATCAGTTATGTGAAGAAAAGTACAGAAACATAGGAAAATAGTTTCATAAGTCTCATATTTTAAAACCACAGTATCTTCAGTTTAGTGAGATTACATGTAAATACAAGTAATTACATTACATGAGAGACATTTCCTGAGTGAAAGAAGAAACCAAATCATACTTGGCTAAAGAATCTTAGAAGAGGAAAATTGTCTCTTAACAGATATACAGTATTTCAGATGAATAATTTAATACCGATACTTGATTGTACAATTAAACTAATAGTGTTAATTTACTGTCCTTACTTTTTCTTTACAAAAACAGTTTTTAAACAAACCTGGCACTGGATGCCTAAACTGGACAAAAAATGATTTTAATCTGTTCAACATGGATGTTCAGAAATGCTCAGAAGTTACTACATGTGATCATTCTCAGCATTTTTTTTTCTTCACTAGGCATACTTTTAAATAATAACGTATATAAAACCCCTACATGTAATACATTCCATATGTCTCTGCATGAGAGGTTACACATGCTGCATATAAGACCAACAGACAGTGTAAAGCGCAAGGCTAGTATGGCAGCAATTCCTGGGGGAAGAAACAACTGGAATGTTTATCTAAATCAGACAAAATGACTCGCTGAGAACTGACAATGTTTCTATGAGTCACCAAAAAGGACCTAAATTGAGAACCGCTTTGAACGTGATGTGAGATAAGCAACAACTTCCAGCTGGTGAATGTAAGAGACGATGTGAAAATTAAACGGTCAGCACTGAAAAAAAAAATGACCCGTGATGCGCTTACCGGTGATACGGTTCTCACTTTCCCCTTGCATCTGCAGAGACTCCACGTAGATGCTCCTGTTCCCAATAAATCGTGCGCATGCGATGCCTCGGTACGGCTGGCAGAAACCCTTCTCGTGAGTCCTGTGAAACAAGAGATGCTTAGTAAACCAATACGTGGTATTCTTCGAAATATCTTACGACGAACATGTTAAAGGTTCTTCTCTCTTATACATGGTTACACAGGTCCTTTAATAAGATTAGGGTATTACAGAAGATCAAAAACATGAATAATGATGATAATCATAATATATGTAAAAAAAAAAAAAAAGTAAAAATTGAATCACATTTTTAGTATCAGATCAGTATTAAGATTCAGTATTAAAAGACTCATTTCTTGGCAGCATGACACAGTAATCGTAATATGTTCCAGATGAGCAGCCTCACTTTTGGGCTCCACACCGAATCCCAGAACTGACCACAGCTATGCTTAATCGTAATAAACCCAAAACATCAGTATCATATTTGCCAGCAGCAAAAAACAGACATGCAAGAGTTGATTATCAGCATCAGCCCATTTAAACACGAGTATCCCTGCAGAGCAGAACATGAACTACTACATCCAAAACTGCGGATTTCTACCTCAGCAAGGGATCCATGGACTCGCTGACTTTTTTTTTTTTTTTTTTAAATCCCAACATTAGGAACAAATCCTAGTTCTCAAACGTACTAAACTACAGATTTCTTTGTCATTAGTTTGAATGTGGAAAATGTCTACAAACACCATACATCTAGTGATTAGTAAACGTTTTCCATGAAATTTAACTTCATGCTCATGAACTCCAACATCCCATGTTTGAGATGAAAAAGGATTCATTGATGCACCCCAATGACTCAGTGCAGAGGCTCGGTCTTGGAATACAACACTACTGTTATGTGAAACAACTGGCACACCCAGTACTCTAATGACAAAGTCAGTAGAGCGAAAGTGCTTGCAGTGGAAAACACAAAAGGATTTTCCACACGGGGCAGGAGCACGTGCCCACACGTGTGCACTCTCAACAACATGACGTGCATGCTCAAAACCTTCATACAACAGCACTGTTGAATACAAGAACCTGATTAGTGAGAAGAAAAAAAATCAAGACCTTCTAAGACACCATATGGAGTGAAATTCTCTTCCTCACATTTAAAGCACTTGGTAATTTCACTCCCCCCAGTGTTTCTCAGAGCTTGTACAGTTCTACACCCCCTCTCGCACTCTTCATCAAAGCTCCTTGTTACACCTCCATGCCCGTCCGCCTGACCAACATGGGCTCTAGCCGTACTGCTCCTCATCTCTGGAATGAAACTTAAGACCCATTCATACAGAATCACTTATCCTACATGATGTAAGGCTTAAATCTCTATTTAAATCCTCATTTGATTTGAGATGTTTTACCGTCTCGTTTCATTTAATATTGTTTAATACCACTTACTACTTAATGTTATCTTTGTTATCAATGTTATCTTTTGTTTGAATTGGAGGGCAATCTTAGGTGACCAGAAATGTGCCTATATAAATAAAATGCATTATTATTATTATTATTATTATTATTATTATAACAATGGTTTATTTTAAAGCGTTATTCTGATGTGGTGTTATTTCTATAGTCACATATAGTCACTACACAAAGGATTTGTAAGCAGAGGTAATTCGAGAGTCTGTTGGAGCCCCAGGCAAAAACTTGCAGTGGGCCTCTTCAACCAACATTCATCACCATTATCTTATAAATAATAGGTAAGCTTGTCAGCCCTTGGGGGCCACCTACTGGCCGGGGCCCATAAGTAGTCGCCAACCTTGCCTGTTGACATGCAGAACCTCTGTTAGTAAGGTAGATGCTGCATAAACCATACTTAAAGACTATATAAAAACCACAGAGACAGAGGATTGTGCAGACTCTAAGAGTCAGGTTATCAGCAACAAACTCCTTTTTTCTATAAGGAACTAAATTGCATTTTAGAACATGTAACTAAACGGTTAAAAAGTGCAACATATTTAAAAAAAAAAAAAAAAAAAAAAAGGCAAATTGCTGGGAAATAACCAAAATAAAACAGTCATTGACATCCAGCTATGGGAAAACTCTAAGGTGGCAACGGCACCAACGTGTATCACTCAGTCATGGCTTGTTTTTCTCATCGCTCCCCCATTGTGTTTTATTCCGTGCTTAATCGACTCTCTGGCACGGCAGAGTTTGGAATGTGAACCGACACAAGTTGTATAAGAGCTGTTTGACTAAATTAGATTACTACGGGATGCATTTAACTAATTTGCTGTAAAAGGTTTGTTGCATCACTCGCTGCCTGTGAAGGCAGGAGAACCAGAAATGTTAGAAAAGGCTGATTCTGATACGCTCATGGTCATTTCTTAAACATCACCCAGAACGTATAAGAACACTCCAATCATTGTGTGTACCAAACTCCTGAGACGTAGGACAGTAGCAATGTCTTCAGTGTCTTTACATGTAATGACTGTGTTCCCCTGCAGCGCTCAGTGGCTTTTTTTCGCCTGATGAATGCACGTTTGTGGGTTTTGATTGGAGCTATTCAGTCCAACTCACGTCAGTTGGTCACTGAACTGACTTTTGGGTTAGCTGTTTTTCTCATTATACATGGATGAAATCGATCTGCACTGATGGACATGAATAGCAGCGGAAATTGGGTAGAATTCACAGAAACATATACAAACTGTCTGGTATAACACTCCAGTCTTGACAAGGACTCACTTAACAGCATCACACCATGAATTTCACTTTAGTATAATGTAGAATAAACACATCAGCTCCGTGAGGTTTCACCCATAATGAATTCCCGAACCACACATAATTAATATGAAAGAGAGTTAAAGATAAAGTATTGGAACAAATATTGTAGAGATAATGGACTTCACTTACTCATCATCTGTACCGCTTTATCCTGGTTCTGGGGGGGGGGGGGGGTGGCCTGGAGCCTATCCCAGGAGACGTAGGGCACGTGGTAGGGTACACCCTGGATAGGGTGCCAATCCATTGCAGGGCACACACATACTCACACTTACTTATTGGGAACACCAATTAGCCTAATCTGCATGTTTTTGGATTGCGAGACGAAACCAGAGGAAACCCACCAAGCAACATCCAAACACCATGCACACAGACCCAAGGCATGGCATGAATCGAACCCAGACCCTGGAGGTGCAAGGCGACAGTGCTGCCCTACGACGAACTTTCAATTTTTAATCTTGCAACTGGTTCCATCCTCTTTTCTCAAGCTCAGAAACAACTGATCTCCGACACACACTGGACTTATTAGACTTTGCATAAACGACGAGGGAAGTGCGCATCAAAGAAAGCAAAAAAAACTTTTTTTAAACTGCCACATCCTCTCTTATCCTATTTCAAAGCCAAATGTGTAAATTGATATTGTGCTTGTGTGATTTTTATTATAATTTTTTTTTAAACCACTTTTATTCCCACAAACTTGCCTTGCACAATTCACATTGCGTTTTGCTCAAGTCTCAGCATGCTGTAATGCCAAAGGAGCTGTTAATGTCCAAAAAGGCCTGGTCCTGCTCACATCAATATCACATATGGTTACAATTTTACTGCAGACTAAAGTGACTGGAAGGAATTTCGCCTTTCCAAAAATGTCTGACGGCTTCAGCTTAACAAGATTTAGATTTACTTCCTACTTCTTTCGGTTAAAAAAATATGATACCGGGTAAGAACAAACCTGCATAAACAGAAAACGGACCGAAGAACTGGAGTTGTGTCTGAGCACCAAAGTTCATGAATTCACTAGCTGTGTTTAAAGCCCTAGGATTAGTTACTTAGTTTTTTTCTTCTTGCAAACTTTGACGTCATGTTTTTTTTTCGCTTTCTTTATCCAACTTCAAAATGCACATCATAATTAATGAAGTATTTCACAATTATTATTTTATGTTTAAAGTTAAACCTTTATGTTTTTACATAAACATGAACAGCTACTGATTTTTAACAGTCTTATGTATGCCGTTCTGTTTGCGTGTCTGTGTGCTGGAAAATCATGGGTTTACCTGCAGTTGTTTATTCAGCACAAAATTCGGAGCCTCTTTTTGCAAAAAAATGGGCTTTCATGTGGTTGTTACACGTAATCTCATGTCTCAAGGCTCATCTAGTGAGTTACCCATTTGATCCTAAATTAAATTAAATATCTACCAATTACTCTCCTCACTGAAAGTAATATAATTCTTCCAGACCCTATATTTACGCAAAGCGATTTCGGGTCGTTCTGCTTCAAAGGACAAAGACGCTTTGTGACTTCACTAAACAGCAGAACACATTTAGATCATGTTTATGATCATATCAAATGCTGATTGCAGGCATTTTTCATAACATAAAGATCCTATGAGAACACAGAACATAGCTAACAAGTCCCGGGAGGCTCCTTTTAAGTAGCAAAACTGACTATTCAGGATTATGCCAGAGGACACGAGGAAAGATTTGACACAGAGCCCTGAACCATGTCAGGTCTTTGGCAGGAACCCGATGTGAAGAACCAGACTTTACTCTTGAGGTCTGGTCTTGAAGGAAGGTAGAAAAACAGAGGAGGTGTTGTGTGAGGAACACAAGCACGCTGCAACCCTTCTACCTGCTGAGGTCCGACACTCATCAGGTCCCTCCCACTACTGCAAATCAGGCACAATGTCCTCATTCAGAAAGCTGACAGAATCCTAGCCATCTCGGCAACAAAAGCACGTCGTCTGCTCAAAGATCCTTGTTATGTCTGAGAATTGTTTGACCAAATTAATCAAATAGGTTGTTGGAAAAAAGAACGGCTCTGATGCGTATTATCAGAAGGAATGTTAGTGCTTGCTGTATTAATAAAATCGCTACATGATTGTTTTTTAAAGCGCAAGGGGCCGAAAGATCTGTAAGATATTCCATGTTCTGCAATCTAAGAATACCTTAATTCTTCACGCCAAATTTATTTCTATTTATAGTAAAAAAGAAAAAAAAATTATTCGATTTAAATGTATGCCAAGAAAATAAATGTTAACCCTTTATAGGGCAGTAATAAAAATCCAATATCTTTTTTACTTTTATGACTTTAAATGTGTATGTTGCAATGTCAGTGACATTAACAGATATGTTTGTCACCCATTTAGAGTAGTCATTTTTTTTCCAAAAAAGTGTGTATACAGAGTCAGCCAAAAAAATATACATGCACTTCAGGAAATGAAAAATAGTATGATGTATATTAGATTAATATAATATGAATAATATTATCAAGTTATTATATATATATATACACACACTGTACACATACACACACATATATATAAAATATATATAAGTTAATTAAAGTATAAATTAAATAAAGACACATTTATTCATTAATTCTTTCTCTACCACTTATCCTGCACAGGGCCACATAGAACACCAATGAACCTAATCTACATTCCTTCGTACTGTGGAACAGTGAGTACCCAAAGGAAACCCACCATGTTCACGGTGAGAACATGCAAACTCCATGTACACAGACCCTGAGGTGGGAATCGAGCCCAGACCCTGGAGATTTGAGGCCACAGAAGGCACATTTATTTAAATATAAAAAATGCAATAATGCTTGTTTTCTACAAATATGTGTTTTTGTGAAGTTACCAAACATGCATCTTCACTTGATTAAGGGTTAAATAAAAATCAGTTTCCATGTTTTTGTATTTTCTATTTTTTCATGAAAAATTAATGACACCAACATACACAGATCAAAAAATATGCACGTAAATAGATTACAAAAAAAGAAAGAACTAGGCTGTGATTGATCCCAGTGCGCAAGCGGCCTAGTCAGGCTCTGACTGACAGAGACCAGATGGTAACACTGATGCCAACTGATGCCTGATCTGCAATATCTGAGTACAACCATGTGTCGTTAAGCTAACTCAAACATCACTATACACTGAGCGAGATCCTTGCTAGACTGGGCACCCAACTGGGCAGTTTAAACAGAATCTCTATCCAGAAACTCTGAGAGCAATTGCAAGGATACAAGCAAACAAACAAGGCCTGTGCCAAGGAAAGAGATCATTCTGTAAACAGAGCCCCGGGGTGAGCTGGGAATACTGTTGAGAACGTCTCAAAGCTGGAACTCTGATTGGAGGAAACGCTTAATTGGAAGAGAGCCTTTAAATCCCTCCTAAACATACCCGGTGATGTCTGAGAGTCTCTCTAAAGAACACAAAGTGACAAAACACTGGACTTAATGGAGGATTCAGGACATGGTGGTGCTCCAGGGCCTCCTGCACAATCAGAGCATCGTCCCAAATCACTGTATAACATCTGTTACACCACAAGATGGCAATAATTACCTCCAAAATAAGTTCTGTCCAAAAGCTTCACATTTTTGACTACAACATTATCTACCTAGAACAGCTATGTGACATGATATGGCTATCGACATAAATTATAATACAATATTCTTTTCTGCAATATCTTTTTCTGCGCATTGCCTGATAATATGTATTTACTCTTAAGCATAATAACGAAAAGTCTTTCACAATCTTATATACACGATATGATATAATCTTCATATGGCTCCAAAATATAGAGACACTTTCACTTAGATTTGTACTGCAAATTGGACTGGTGGAGGTGTAAGCTATTGCTTTATAAGTAACGTATCTCAATAATCAGCAAACATACAAGGCTTTTAAGACACAGGCTCTCTGCGGGGCAGCAATGATTCCAAGGAAAGGTAATAGTTGGAGTTGGAGCGACAAGACAGACAAAAGCATTCCTGCACAGTGGAATTTACAACATGGTCCTAATCAGTCTGTGTGACTTGAGAGTAAGCACTGGACGTCCTCTAGCATCATGGAAATAACACTTATCTCCATCTCTCTCTCTTGCACTCTCTCCCTCTCTCTCGTTTTTTCTTTCTCTCATACACACACACAGGCACATAGAGACTTTTCCCCTAATGTGGTTTGTGCCGTTAAGCCATTTCCTATTACAGGAGATCTTTATCAGAGCATATCTTTCTCTTCTTCTTCGAAACATTTATCTATATCCCGAGGAACCTCATTGAGTCCTGACACTCATCAGCCAGTCAGAACAAGGAAAGGCTCAACTGTGTGCCCATATCACGCCCAAATACCCAATTGAGCCCCTCACAAACATGGCATACCAGCAGCAAACCTTTAACAGAGGTAGTACACTTACTTTCTATCTATCTATCGCTCTCTCTCTCTCTCTCTCTCTAACCTTGCTATTGGGATAGTAAGATAAGATCAAACACATTTTGCCTGTAAAATGCATCTTTTACCTGTAAAATGGAAGAATCTTTTAAGAAGAATTTTTTTATACTACATGCACTTTCCAAGGTAAAAGATTATTTACAAAAAGAAATGCAGCACTTTTTTTCCATGCACGTTTGAGTCAAATAAGTTTTTAAAAAACGCCCCTTAAACCAAACTTTGTTCTCTGTTTTTTTAAATTAATTAATTTATTTATTATACAACTGTGAATGCCAGCAAAGTTTTCACCGAATGTCCCTTCAGACATTATACCCTTTCTTTAAAAGTTGGAGAAGGATCAATTTGGCCCTCACCCTGTGCTTTCTTTCCTCGGGCCATGGTGACCACCAGCTCCCTGGTTCTCAAGGAAATTTTGCCAAATCTTGCTCTGAATGAGAAAGGCTCTTTGTTGCTTATGCAGCACTGACTCCAGCCACAGTCCTTGTACACACACAGCATCCATGGAGAGCGCTCCAGGGCTAACACGTTTTAGTCTCACTCTCAGAGTGTTTTAGGGCCAAATCAAACAAGAAATGCAGTGCTGCGGCAAAGCTGGCAGAGGACAAGGAGAGACAGAGTATGGAATAATAGAGGAGGAAGATGAGGCGAGAAATCGGGAACAGTCAGACCTTTTCCACCGGCACAGACTGGTGCAGGGTTATAATCGAGAAACAATTCGCTTACAGCACCAAAAAGAGCCAGTGACGTCAGGGTTTCGGGCGCATGAAAACTCTAGCAAACTGACAACATAAGACATGGACATTGTGGTTTTTTTAATTGGGGGAAAGGCTACATTTTTTAAATAACTAACTAAAAGCAATTTAACTATTTGTTCATATTATATGAAGACACTGTTATCATATCTGTTATGCGTTTTAGAAACTCCCACATTACCGTCCAAGTTATTTCAACTGGCATTAAACACCTTAGGCGCAGTTTCAACTGTAAAGAAGAGGGTTTTTAAAATTATTAATTTTTAGGGTGGGTAGCTACACTGAACATTCCAACCAAACACACTACGCTGGTTTCTTTTAATTTGTTTCTGTATTACTACATTAAACCCACTCAATCCAAGTGTCCGGTCGATCAACCTAAAGAATTCAGCTATTAGAATTCAAAACATATATAATAACTGTATGTACACTGTGATAATCGTAGTAAACAAATGAAAACCGATACACTCTCTGGCTATGACAAATGGACCCTGAGTGTGTCTGGACACGACTTTAAGATTCTTTAACAATAACTGTGTTCTGGGTATGGACTCAGAAGGCTTATTACAGGATAACATACAATATGTTTTTTAAACTTTCCACTTGTGTTATTACTTTTATTTTTATTCATTTGAAAAATCCAGCCCAATTTAATGTGAACAAAAAGTTTACACCAGTTCATAAAAAGTGATCTGTTTCAGTTCCATCACCATGATGGTAGGGGAAAAGTAGTATGAGGAGTTTGGTACACTTAGTTCCTCTGGGTCATTTATCTTAGCACAAATAAGAAAAAAAAACTAGCATAAAAAAAACAATAGTGATGTCATCGCATCTGCTCAGTTATAAAGGTCTGCATAGAGTTCCTCTTCATCTATTCTACTTATACTGAAAGCACTTTAAGTTATAAGAAATGGTGAAAGCACTGCCCGTCTGAAGATTCCAGATGAGTTGTCGGACAGGATTCACACCCACATGACTAGCTGTCGCTGCCTGGAAGTGATGAATCAGTTTTTTATCATGCGCTGACCCCAGCAAAGCAAATGCCTTTCTTTATCACTCTGGTAACGAGCGAGTTCTGTTTTATGACTAATTCACTGCAGGACTGTCTCTACTCAAATGGAAGAGAATATGATGAAGTCTGCAGGGAATTGTTCTGAAAGAGTGATGTCAAATGTCAGGTAAACAAACCAGACATGAATTAAAGGAGACAAACAAATGCATACACACACACACACACACACAAACAGAAGACTTACGCATCATCTGGACCCCTGGTTGGAGACTGGCCTGAAAAAAAAAACAAGGAAGAGAGGATTAATTTAAGCTGTAAAGTGAGTAAAGCCAGGTTTGTATGGTTTCAGGGCCAATTTTGGCCGTCATAGACAAAAATGCACAAACTGCATTCGAGTCGAGATCGTCACGTCAATCTGAAAACACATGATGTAGCGATGAAGTGACTGATGTAGTGCTATTATGATCAGACAGTTGACTACAAGTTGTCAGTAACAAGTCCAATTTAAAGAACGTTTATGTTTCAATTGATTGTGCATCAGGAACGAAAGCAGAATCATCTATTATTACTCAAATAATAATCAGCAGCTGTAAATCTAGCTTTTGTTCATTAGATTAACTAAAATACACTGCCTGGCAAAAAAAAGTCGCCATTTCAGGAGGAATAAATTATTGGTCTGATTTAAGCAAAGAAAACAACTAATGAGATAAGGACCCTTTGACACCTGGAAAGATAGAGCTGTACTGTCAACTTTGTGGAAGAAATGTGGTCTGACAAACAAATTGTGAATCGTGGTCACTTAAAACACTTGGTGAAGATGCATGGTAAAAAAAAATAAAAAAAATAAAAAAATTCAACAGTTAAAACCACAACTTTGTTTAATAGTGAAAGTAATGTATTTCTATATAACACAATGTGATGAAAACTCAGGAAAAAGGATTGGGACTAAATAGCTGAGTAGCCATAAGAAAGCTTATTGTAGCACAGAGACGGCTGAGTGAGTTTGTTTGGGTTCTGGAATTTTCTTTGGGATCAAAAAAGTAAGAAAGTAAGTAAGTAGGTAAGTAGGTAAGGCTCAGTGGGCTCAGGTGCAGAGTTACTGATCGGAAGGTCGGCAGTTCGAGTCCCATCTCCAGCACGTTGCCATTGTTGTTGTGCCCTTGAGCAAAACCCTTAAACTAAGTATGCGAAGAAAGAATTTCACTGTGCAGTAATGTATACGTGACAAATAAAGGCTGAACTTAACTTAAAAGGCTTGAAAGGAAAAAGGTCATGTGGTCTGATAAGTCAGTTGGAGAGGTCTAGGCTCAGCAACGTTTTATGGCAATAAAATGAAGGCAGCTGATGACCTAAATGTACTGAAGGTCCAGGTTATCACATCTATTGAGTTTTTCTTCCCTGAGGCATAAAAACATTCCAGGACTTAAATTGTGAAAGAGTGGTTCTGAACCTGTCCACCAAATTGTAAGCTGTAATCAAAGGTAAAGGCAACTAAACAAAATGTTAGAGTGTTTTTTTGGGTCTGACAGTGAATATCTAAAAAAAAGAAGAAAAAAAAGAAGAAAAAAAAAGCTCTTTTACCAAACTCCACAACTGTCACTAAAAAACTAGAACACATATCAAAGTGGCATGTAAGGTCACCTATCTAAACTTGCCAGTTAAAACCCATGGCTTTCATCATGAACACATAGTACCGCAACCCTGATCCTGACCATCACTCATGTGTGCACCAGATCTTTCATCTGCTTCCTCCCTTCCCTCATGTTCCTGCTCTGAAAACCACTTAATGTTTTCAAGAGACCTGATCTTACATTTTAGTGGAGAGAAAAATACTAAAAAAAATTCTTACACTAAGATGATTTTGAATGAAGACTGGGGGCAGAGCAGCACTCAAAAGCACTGTTAAAGCTGCCAGGGACATGGTGGGAAAAAAAAAAAAAAAAAAAAACAGCATTCGTCTCTAGTGGAGAGGACGGTATGCAAACACAATGGATTTATTTCCCTGTTAAAAGCCAAAACGTTGGAGAGTTGTTTAAGTGGAGTCCCAATAGTGTGACACTGAAATTTATACTGGTGTCGTGCTATAAACTCACTTGCTCCGATACCCAGCACTCAGTTCATGCATATGGTTCTTAACAGAGCCGCTTTAGTTCAAGCTACGAATCAGGCTTTTCATATAATAACCTAAATTAAGCAGACGGCAAGGAAAACACTGCCCCTATGACGCTGACGTTCAGTTGGGGAGAATATGGTTATTATGATGGTTAATGGGCTACTCAGAAATGTGATGAAGTAAAAGGACATTATACATGCAAAGCAAAATCAGAGAGGGCTTTGTTTATGGAAAACTAACCACAGGCATGCTGTTGACAGTATCATCATTCATTGCAATGTTCTCCAATACAGTTTATGGATCCATTAAATTAGATACCTACCTTCAACGGCAATGAAAAACACCACTATATTTAGTATTAAAAATAACTTAAGCTCTTACCTAGGCGTACATACAGAACACCAGTGGCTGCGATCACCTTCAGGGAGTTGGAGGCTACGCATTGATAGTATCCAGTGTCAGTAGTGTCCAGATCCTGGATACGGAGCTTTGAACCAGACTCTGTTTTGCGGATTGAGATGCGGCCCTGCTCCTGCACCACTGGCGCGTCGTTCTTCAGCCATTTGATGGTGGGCCTTGGGTTACCTGCCACTTTGCAGTGTAGCGTAGCTGTCTGACCTTGCATGATTGTCATGTTGTTTGGAGGCTCAACAAATTCCAGGAAGTACCCTAGGAATAAAAGCAAAGGTTAGAATCAATGCGGCGGCATGGGCGTGTAGTGGTTAGCACTGACGCCTTGCACCTCCAAGGTCCGGGTTCGATTCCTTGCCAGACTCGATTCCTGCATGTTTTCCCCGTTCTTGGTGGGTTTCCTCCAGGTACTCCGGTTTCCTCCCACAGTCCAAAAACATGCAGAATAGGCTAATTGGTGTTCCCAAATTGCCTGTAGTGTGTGAATGAATGTGTAAGTGTGTGTATGTGTGACTTGCAATGGATTGGCACCCCGCCCAGGGTGTACCAAGTCCTGGGATAGACTCCAGGCCCCCTGAATACAGGATGAAGCGTTATAAACGATGAGTGAGGTGAGTGATAAAATCAATACTTGCATTTTGAAAATTAAATAATTCAGTCGAATTGGTACAGACAGTCCAAAAGATAACACATGGCCCAAACTACACGCTTTCTAGACTGCAACACATACTCCAGACAACAGGACACAAGTCAAACTATAATGCTCTGCCCAAACTACAACATATTTCCCCCAACCATAAGCCACCGCCCAGACAACACATTCTGTCTAAACTACAATATGCATCCCAAACTACAACACACTGCCCAGACTAAAACAGACTAAAGAGCCCTGGCTACAGCACACTGCCAAGACAATAACACTGGGCCCGAACTACCACATACATCCCAACCTGCAACAGAAATGATAATGCTCTCACACGATGCTCTTGAAAAATTTACGACATATGTGTCTTAATGTGCACATCTGCATCTCTGTCCTTCACATGCCAGTAATGCAGACTTAGCAGTTACAGGCCAACGACCCTGCTTTTGAAGGTCTGATCTTTCACTACGCACAGAATTCCAGAGAGCGTGATTTGCCACATCTGGATTAACTAACTGCAGTTTTTTTTTTTCAGCCCATGAAACAAACATACTGTTCTAAGCAGCTCCAGCTTGATAGCTGCAGGGTGAATGCGGAGCATCAGGAAAGGTTTTGTTGTTTTTGGCTGATCTGCAGCAGGAATTTTTTTTTTCACTACAAGACACACTAATGTCATATTTATTAGAATATTTATTGGAATACTCTGACAACTACAAACAACACGACAATAAAATAGATATGCTACGAAAAAACAATTACTCGGAGGAACTTGCCAAATCGCCCTTAGTGCACTGGTGTGAAATATCACTGCGCTATTCATTTGCAAATCCGAGTTGTCCGACCGATCCTAAACCAACAAAAGAAAGCAAGATGAGGGGGTGATGGTATTGAAGGTTTAGCAATGCAAACACGAAACGACCGGAATCTGTTTTTACTCTTCACATGTGACGGAGACTAACTGCGGTTTACCATGCAGAGCCTCGGAATCCAGCAGGTTTCAATTTAAGCCAGCGAGAGTGAGCACAGGTCAGAGCCTCACACAGGAGTGAGAGATGACACATTAGTGCAGAGGTGACGTTAGAGTACGTGACTGGAGGAAGAGAAAGATGAAGAAGAAAAATATGTTCTTTTCTCTCATGAGTCTAGAACAGGAAAATCAGATTATGTTTATTCTTTGCTTTGGACAAAAATCAGTGACATACAGAATGCTAATAACACCAATTATTAAGAAGTGGATGGTATAAAACTCTCTAGCTTCCAAATCTTTCCAATGTCCAGAAACAATCTCTGATTGGATTATAAATGAATAAATGCATCTCTAAAAAATATCACCACTTTAACAGTGTACGTTCTGGAATCTGTTCACAGATTGTGCGCAATTATTTTTAATGATTATTATTATTTTAAATTAAAATACCTGATGCCAAACTAGAACGCACATCTAACTTCAACACTAGACGTCTAAACTAAACTAAACATACGGCACAACCCAAACTATAACGCACGTTGTGGAAACACTACCACACACTGCACCTAGACTACAACAGGCTGCTCCAAAACTACAACACACTGCACAACCCAAACGACAACACACGTTGCCGAAAAAACAACACATGCTGCACCTAAAATACAACACACATTGCCTATACTACAACACATGGTGCCTAAACTAAAACACACCGGACCTATACACAACCTGAATTACAACACGCTACAATACACGGCACACAAACTACAATGCATGGCAGAATCTACATCGCACATTGCTGAAACTACAACACACTGCAACCCATGAAAACCACAATATACCTTGCCTAAACTACTACACACGTTGCCTAAACTACTACACACCACTCAAACATTTATAACTTGCCCCTAAATACAGCCTGGATTATTACACATCACAAACTATACCAAATGTTCCAAATTCCAAACAAATTTCACACTTTCCAAAATTGTAATCAATAACATAGTTGGTTCCTTCTTTTTCTGCAAATTTAATAAATATACAGTAAAACTAAATATGTGAAAAGGTTTAGAAAAAGAGGAGATAAGAATAAAAATACAATCTGGATTTTGGAAGTGAGAAAAAAGAGGAAGAAAGTAGGCAGGAAAAAAGGGAGTGCAGGTCTGGTCAGCTTCATTGAGTGAAGGGTATGACCTCAGATCATGTGAGGAGCCAGACGAAGCTCAAATAAACACTTAGACGGGAGCACCAGACCTCCATCTTATCACCCAGACATTAGGACCCGGCTCTGCCAATCACTGCGTTCTCCTCAGCCCCCCTGTCATTCCCAAACCTAGCTGAGGTTATGTCTCTGTGGCCTAGTGTTGGCCTTACCCACAAGGCCAAGCACAAGGCTGACAAGGAGAACAACCATATATGGAAGTCTTCTGCCTTACCACCAGCCTGCTTAGGTTAGCATATGCTTGGGTTATATTAAGGCTTGAAACACACCCAGACAATTCATAACCTTTGATTTCATTTAGTTCATTTGCTTTCAATGCAAAACGTTACTCTTCTGACAACAGAGAAGTTCAAACACCGCAAACGTAAATCCTTTAATGGGAATGTCTACACAAGCTACAGAAACCACTAGTCCTGACAAAACGAGTGTTGACAAAAAGCACCTGAAGGTAATCCAGAGGATAAAATGCATCCGAAAAAGAAAAAAAAAAGGTAAAAGATAGAAAAGAGAGAGGGGGGCGTGGAGCAGACAGTTTAGTAGTACAACCTGTCCAAAATAGCACGTAGAACAAGAGAGGAAGCGTGATAGAGATAGAAAAAGAAAGCACGAGTGACACATTGTGCAACAGGCAGGTTCATACAGGTTGTTAGCAATCTTTCATTGGTGTGGTGGCAAATGATTTGCAAGCTATCTGTTCTGGACACGCTCATTTAGAGCTCTGATGTGCCTGGCTGATATAGACGGCACTGATAACGTGAAATACGGAAGTGATACAGCATGTTGTAGTGGCTTATGTGGTAAATCTACAGCCTTGTTCATGTCCGGGTAAATCCAGAAACTTGGACTACAGGAGATATTTTACAGAACAGAGCAGTAAACATGGAGATGATGGACATATATTTTGTATTCCCATTTTCCAAGACATAATTTGCTTTCCAGTGATATAAGGTAAATTGAAAACGTGTGCAGTTTAAGCAGGCAAAGGAAAGGGCAACTCAAAGTCAAGTTCCAAATGAGGAATAATTTGCTTTGATTTTTTTCCCCTCCCGTGGGGAACAGGTCTCTTGGATGATGCCCATCTGCTGATTGGAACAAGCACAAATAAAAAGCATATTTCTAAAGGGTGAGTAGGGACAGGACATTTCCACTTAAACATGTCCAATTTCTCCTTGTAACAGATATTGTACAAGGATTATAGTGATTTAAACAATGCATACTTGTTGCTATATATGCATAAATTAAATTTCTTATGCTCTGGACAGTTCACAGCCTTACAAACGAGTGCACATGCTGTTTGCTCTCCTTGCAAACTGTCTGGAACAGGACAGGGACAAGCTCTGACATGCCGCATTACAGCTGGTGGATGGCACGATATGTACCCTTAAAAGGTGGCATAGCATTGATCTTCTCCTGCTGCAGGTACTGGCAGTCTGTTTCCAAAAAGTGATGCAGTGCTTTCTAGTGGCTGATGTGCACTAATATGGTGAAATCAGATAGAACCCACTGGGACACAATAAGCCAGAGATGAAAAGATTTAGCACAAACAATAATTACGAGACATTTCCTTCTAAGAGGAATGGAAACTATGCAACTGAAAAACAATTACAACGGACATCAAAGGGAAAAAAACATATTTCTAGAACAATTTAATGTCTCTTTATCCATATGAGATGGATCATGTTTGAGACAGACAATAGTATACGTTAAAGGTGGAGAAGCACTAGTTACTGAAAATATTTCATTTGTTTTATATTTTTTCCAATTCCAAAAGCATGTTGTACATTATCCATGGCACTAGAGGGAAAAGATGAGAGACATTCCACCAGCCTGTGAGAACAACAAATTACAGTACAAAACAAATGTTGATATAATAATAATAATTTCCAAAAATAACAATTTAGAAATGAAAACTCTTCCAAAAATATTTTTTATATGATCAGAAATCAATTTTAAAGTTGTATGGTCAGGTATTCTCTAAATGCAGCTTTCTCTAACAGCTGCCCTTCAACTTTACTTATCAAATAAAGTAAAAATAATATCAAATACTTTGATTTTACTGCTTGTGGTATACGTATATTCTTTACAGATGTTGCGGATAAATATCAGATTGAATAAGCTTAAATATTTAACAGTGAAAAAGTTAAAATATTTGTCAAAGCCCAGAATATGATCTTCCATTGGGAGTAAACCGAGTTGGCAAAAACAACCTCAACTAGTGGTGAAAGATTTGGCATGCTGCCTCGAGCATTTTTAAGGAACCACTCTAACAGTGATACTGCAAATTTGTGTTGTACATGGACGGTGTGATCGCCAAAGGCACCGCTTTACTTTTATGACCCATTTGAAGAATTCCACCACAGACAGATTTAACTTCACTTTCACCTCGGTTGATCCAATGCAAATTACAGTCAACTGAATCAGTACAGGAATGTATGCGGATCGTGCAGCCAGGCCACCAGCTACACGAGAGGGTGCTTAAAATGGCTGTACGGCAGAGACTCGAGGCAGCTTCAGACCTGACGCAATGGAAAATCTGCTAACAGTGCCCATCACCACAAAGGAGCACTCAACCATGATGTCACCACCATGTTTAATTAAAGTTTCCTAGCCCGCTGTTTGAAACTCGGTCTGTATATTTTGCTATCTCCATTTGTTATTTTCACATTATGCTCTGTCAAATCCCCGTTTCCTACTTTCCTATTTAAACCTATTCAGAGTACTCTCAGCTGTGTCCAGGCCAAAGGAGCTGGCAGGCTGGTCAACACAAGTTTGCTTGCTTGTGGTTGGCCATGACTGAGGTGCTAAACAATGTAGGCAGTGCTGACAAGCCACTATAGCCCTTTCTGGCCCAACCACCACACCAGTTAAAGGGATTTTAACACTGACTTGCTTACTAAACTCTAAAATAAGACCTGTTGCTTTAAAGATCAGCTAAAGTGTCCTTTAAAGAAACAATAAAAAAATATATTTAAAAAGCACATGTTACAGAATTCCATGTTGCAGAGCAGATAGGCAATCAAATGATGGCCTATTCTCTATCTCTCTTTCCCTTAAGAATTAGGGCAACACTAGCTAATCATTGGTGTCTATGGGCTCCAGAACACACTGCCCTGTGATGCAGAACAAAAAGATGCAGGAGCTTCATGCATCTTGCCTTTCAGCCTTTCTGCTTGGTAAGCATCTTTGTAGGTGGTCAAATTTGGAGACGTCTTCACCATGAGTCTACATATATAAATATAAATCCTACAAACATTCAACCACTCATTGTTTGAGATAAAGTGCTCACAACAATCTGAAAAAGGCACCCTGAAAAACTGATGCAGTGATGGACAGACTGAAGACAAACATTGTAAATAGCCAGAAAATGGTCATAAACATGAATTTGTAAGTAACATCTCAGAATGAGGCGGCACAGAGGTTTAGCGGTTAGCACTGTCGCCTCGCACTTTCAGGGTATGGGTTCAATTCCCACCACGGGTTTTGTGTGCATGTTCTCCCCACGCTGGATGGTTTCATCTGGGTACTCCGGTTTTCTCCCACAGTCCGGAGACATACAGGTTAGACCTAATTGGCAACTGCCAAATTACTACTAGTGTGTGAATGAGCATGTGGGGGTGTGTATGTGTGTTTGCCCTGTGATGGATTGCCACACTGTCCAGGGTGTACCCCACCTCGTGTCCAGCCCCCACGACCCTGTATACAGAATAAAGTGGTATAGAAAATGCAATCTGCATCATTTCTGCAATCATGATCATCTTTTGATCAACACCAAAGTTTAATAATGTCTCTTGATGAATACAATGAATAATCCATATAAAGCCTACAAATATTCAGCCACTTCACTCCGCACTCCAGAAAAAACAACAAATTCTAATAAATAAAATATAATAAAATAAAATACATTTCTAGCTTCTAAGAATCAGAATGCCTAAAAACAAGCCTAATAAAAAAAGTGTAAAAAAAAAAAAAAAAAAAGATTTAAATTCTTATCAAAAGCCAAATTCTCTGGATGGAAACCCATCTCTAGTGACAGGGTGTCAGGAACAAGCTCACTGATTCTAAATTTTTAAAAAGAAATAAATCAGAAAGACTTGACCCCTTCCACTCTGAGGTAATGCCACCTCTTCCAACAGGCCATCACATCCCCACTTGTGTAAATGGCTGTTCAGACCGTGTAATGAAATGTTACAGCAAGGCAAAAGCGTCAAGAGAGATACATTTAACAAGTCCAAACGTCTGTCTGAGCATCAATAATATAGACTCAGACGCAATATGAAGTGATGACAGATGAGAACTTGCTCTGTAACACAACAAACTAGATTATTACACGCTTTCATAAGTAATCAGGATGATTTGAAATGCCTCACTGTTTTCTTTCTTAACCTCACTGCTTGGTGTGTGACTTTTTCCTTCCCTCTCACTTTGGCAAGAGCGTGTAAAAAATGTGTGTGAATTTAATCAAGTGAAATTTAAACACACTCCAGAGTATCAACTTTGTCTTCTAGGAGTAAAAATTAACAGCTCTAAACACCACCCAGATCTCAAACAGCCCTTAGCAAGGGTCAAACATCATGTTAATAGCTTTACATTTTGCTTCACGCTGCCATTTGTTATAAAAGTATGCTTTTAAAACACATTCCTCGTCACTTTGTCCTGTGCTCATTTTCGAAAAACCGTTGCTGATTATGTTAATTTCCAGACCCTTCGCTTCATGGCCAACACAAATATAGTAATTCTCCATGGTGCAACATTCTCTTTACTTCAGCTGCTCTTAAACAGGCCTGGCAGGACCAAGTGGTGCATTTTACTTTCCTCATGATTTATGTGGGTCGAAGACTTGAGTACAGGCGCGCGCCCCTGCACGACCACAAGAAGCCATATATCAAGATCCAAATCTTCACAAGAAGCCTTCCTTCATGGTCTGACATGCATGTGATGAACCAGGCCATTGTAAATGCTCTTAAAGTCATTATTTCCTTCAGAATGATGGCTGAGGGGCTGTTAGATGTCACTGCTGTTAAAGAGGGACAGACGTAGTGTTTTGCCTCCAGGTCCATGACAGAGGTATGCACCGAAATAAGGGTGAAAAAAGGGTGGAAGAGTGACCCATCTGACCTAATGCTTATTTTAAGGTTAATGACTTCCGCGACTTGTAATCATGAAGAACTAGCCGAGCGTGTCACTTTAAACAAGAGGATTGGTAGTGTTTGAGAATCAGGGGCTGCAAATGTCAGTGTGAACTTAATGAGAGAGAGAACAGAGAGCAGGAAGTACATAAGACAAAAAGCATCAGCAAAGCTAATAAATTAGGCCAAGAATTTTCCGCAAGATTTTTTTTTCCCTCTGACCGCAAAATTAGGCTGAAAATCCATCAACGTCTCTATATTGACTCATTAATAATACAATTTTCATTGATTTGAATTGATTTACTTGATTAATTAAACAAAAACAAAGCTTGATATCACTTTCATATATTTTTTTTCAACTTTTGGAAGTTAATTCTGAAGAGTATGTTAACAGGAACGGATAAATGTCCTGTGTGCTAGTATGCTAGCACCTAAGGATAAATGCCCTGTGCGTTAGTATGCTAGCACCTAAGGATAAATACCCTGTGCGTTAGTATGCTAGCACCTAAGAATAAATGCCCTGTGCGTTAGTATGCTAGCACCTAAGGATAAATGCCCTGTGCGTTAGTATGCTAGCACCTAAGGATAAATGCCCTGTGCGTTAGTATGCTAGCAGCAAAAGATAAATGCCCTATGTGCTAGTATGCCACCAGCTAAGGATAAATGCCCTGTGTGTTAGTATGCTAGCAGCTAAGGTTAAATGCCCTATGTGGTAGTATGCTAGCAGCAAAAGATAAATGCCCTGTGTGCTAGTATGCTAGCAGCTAAGGATAAATGCCCTGTGTATAACTAATCTAAAGCTAAAAATGGACCAAGACTGAGAAAACACCAAAGGTCTTGGTACTCTTCATCCATAATACCAGAGGTGCTGACCCAGAATGCATTAAACTGCTAAAATCTAACGTAGATAAAAACAAACACGTCAGACAATTAGCCTGCTGATGGTAAACAGATGAGTTCAAAAGCCAGCATATATTTGAAGATCACATGACCTAAACAGCCCATGCTTTTAAATGTCATGGGGTTGTGTAGAGGAGTTCAGAGTTGAATTGGTGTACCTTCAGCTGTTGGCAGACCTCCACTCTGGGCTTCGGCCAATGGCTCGATCTCTCCAGACTCTGAAAGGTTCACGTTGGTGGCTGCAGAAAACAGAGAGAAAAAAAAAAAAAAGAGTTAGTGGATTCTCACTGACATGATCTTGGATTGTGTGTTTGCAAATTATTGGAAAGTGTTGAAAGATTTAATGATTAAAAATCTCTTCATGTTCGCATAATCTGAAACTAATGCTAGATTTTTTGGCAGAAGGTTTGATAAGATAGAAAGAAAATTCCTGCCTTTTCCCCTTCGATTTTGCCTTTGCAACAGCAGACAGACACTCACCATGAAATAGCAGAAGCTATCTTTTTTCAGCACTTAAGAACAGAAATCCCAGCACAGGATGCGCCAACATTATTTCTACATGCTGCTGACATAAATTTAAGTACTAGACACTCCAGAAAGATTCAGTAATCTGGAGAAAATATTTAGCCACAGGACAGAATCAACTTGGGCTGAGAGGTGTGGAACTCACAAAAAAGTATAATTCCATGGTGAACCCTGAACATGCCTTACATGGGTACATAGTTATATACTATATATACATTTAATACAGATGGGAAGCAACAAAATATCCAATCACTAGCACTGATGAGATTGAACATTGCCAAAGGTTGGGATTAGTAACGGATGAGTTCATCGCTGCAACGATGCCCAATGGAATGCTCAATTAATCACAAAACACAGGATGAGATTAGAGCAGCTCTGATGTCATGTGAAACACCCATAATTATAAAACAGCAACAAAAGATAAAAGCACTGATGGCTCTGACAAGCCAAATAGCAATGAGATTTCCCCTCCTAAAAACAGCAAGCACTTGAAAATGACTAAGCATTGAGAAAGACCACATCTACTTTTACAGAATTTGGCAGACACCCTTATCCAGAGCGACTTACATTTTTATCTCATTATACATCTGAGCAGTTGAGGGTTAAGGGCCTTTCTCAAGGACCCAACAGTGACAACTTGGTGGTGTTGGTGTTTAAACCCGTGACCACTATGAACCATAGTCCAACACCTTAACCACTGAGCTACCCCTGCCCCATATCTAACATCTAACACATGAATAGTACCCGATGTTTCGGAAGATTTTCCTGCTTGTTTAACTGAAGAATGTCTTCCTCATGGAAATAAATAATCTGCAAGGACCATTATGTTTGTACAAGACAGGGAGTTATTTTGTGCCGAGGGGTTAAAAGTCCTAATAACATGTTATTACTGAAAACACTCAAACTGAAACATATCCTTCTGACTTTCTTGTTCCCTCTTGTCTGATACAGCGAGACATTAAAAAGGGTCAACACTCAGAGGGCAAGATTTACACAAGTGTTATTCTTCGTTCTATTAATCTTTATGACAGCCTTGGATAAGATGGCTTTGAGTTGGAAATCACATTTGGGGTGCTGTCAGTAGCCCGTCCATGATGAAATCGCACACATAATTACATAATACTCTAGTAGGATGGAGTGTTCAAGAATGCACTGCTGCTCTGACTATTATCATTAATGATGAAAGGATAATGATGTCTAATCAGGAGTGCTTCGTCCAATTCGGGATCCACTGGTTGTGCAACAGGCCCTCGACACGATGATGAATGATAATTTACTGGCATATGCTGTTTTCAAGAACAATGCATCTGTGAACAAAGTTCCATTCAATGCGTCTTTAATAGATGAATGGGGATCACATTTTTATAAACTTTATAACGGAGTCATTGATATTTAGTACTGTGCAAAAGTCCCAAGCCACCCCTCATTTCACACTACCACATTTTGTCATTTCACTGTACAATCCCAGTGTGTAACTGCTTTAGTCTACATGTATATTTTTTAAATCGATCATAGAACTTGCGATAACCCATACGTATTTGCAAATCTATTACGAAAGTGACGTATCCATCTCTTTAATTTAATCTAATTTGAAGAAAATGAAGGGTGGTTGCACAGAACTGTATATTATCCTGGACAGTCCATTTGCCTTAAAAGCATAAGGTGTAACCTAAAAATCAACACAGTATACTCCTTCATTAAAAATGAGCAATGTGTGTAACCTGGCTGCTGAGTAAGTGCTCTTATTTTTAAAACCTTTATCTTTCACATGGAAATTTGGACACACTGTAGCTTTAAAGAAAAATGATATACAGTTGGCTTGTCATTTCCTTTTTTTATAAATATTTAAAAGGTGCAACAGGTAAAAGACACACAGTAAATGTCCATTATGTATAGACTCTAGGTTCATGAAAACATACAGTTTACCCTTTTTTTATCGATTATGTACAAGTTCATCAGTGTAGAAATCAGACCTGGGCCAACATAAATATAAAGCACATCCGTCATCAAGCACCAAGCACTGAATAGTTTGCTGAATACCAAGGCGGATTTTATGAGACCATTAGGGTGACTGACAAAACAGGACCTTTTGCAGCTTGTGATTAGATGAGCCGATCTCTTGTTATTAAAATCCAACTACAAGCAGTTAGGAATGTTATTGCTGGATAGGAAATCAAGCTCATCAGGCTGATTGAGCTGCACCATTCCAAATATTTGCATCTGTAGGGTTTCACAACAAGAGGATGCAACGTATCCACACATCATAAGATAAGTAACAACTTTACAAAAATCCAAATATGAGCAGTGTAAGCTCAAACCAAGAAACATGAAATGATATTTCAGCATATCTAAAACTAAACAAGAAGGAGATATAATAACACTTAATTTACCACATCTGGAATGTGAACAAGCTTCTAACCTCTGAACATGTAGAAAAAAAACTGCAGCTCCCTCAAGAAATTAAAAAGAAGAGAATGTGCAGGCTAACCTTGGCACGGTGCTCTGCCGTGTCCTGAGGGAGTGAGCTAAGATGAATGAGTAACTCTGTTATTTGGCTGGGAACCAAGGCGATTTAAGCTCACACGGGTTGACAAATGAAGACAGAGCTGTTAATTGTTTGAGCGCTAACATCAGCTCCACCGCTCGCTGTCAGCTTGTTCAAAATCAGCTCTTCCATCATAAGTGTTTAAAAGTATGAGAAACTGCTTCTTCAAATGTGGCTCTGAGAGTAGATCATTAAAAAAAAAAAAAACTCTCTCACACTGCTCTGGAACATACAGATTATTAACCGTAACTTTAAGTTGTAACATTACAACAAGTATGTGGAAATGAAATATTTTCTTTCTATTGTGGTGATGAGCCTGCTTTTCAACACACAGCTTGCAGATTTTGTTGTTAAATAAAATTTCACATCTCAGGCCAGACATGAATCTGTCTCTTGAGCATTATATACATTTTGGCATTAAACATCGCCAAGAACAGTCTGCTTTTAAGAAAAATCCATCTGACTGAAAATCCAGAAAACTAGCAATAGTTTTTCTGTAATGCAAAAAACACTGAGGTATCTTTTAGTATTGGATACGTTAGACGTACTGTATTCTATTTCTTGCTCTACAAGCTCAGTGTCGGCACATGTAATCTGTGTATAGAAGTACTTTAATATTTTTTTCTAAATCCAGGGAGTAACTTTAACAAAACCCTAAAAAGGTCTTACACATTACTTGCCAAAGTAATGTGCATTTTTCCTCGTACTAATCATTCCTGCTGCCTATTAAATAAAACCTACTTAAAAGCAAATGCCTATAATGAACAATAACAGCAAAGCCGAATTTCACAGTTTCCCTCCACCTCTATAAAAGCAGACCTGAGCTTGGGTTGCCTATATCACAGAAAGGAGGGTGGACAAAAAAACAAAAAAAAAACAAAAGGGCCAGTGTGGAAACCTCGGTCAAGAGGCTGATCTGATTATTTTGGCTCAGCATGTCTGCTAGTGCTCAGGGGCCCTGAATCGTCGCCTTTCACGGCCCATTCTCCCTTTTCAGTACACACTGCTCCTGGCAATCGTTGGCCAGCAGGCCGCTCTAGTTCACTTATAAAGAGGTGACGGCAAACAGCACAGAGGCTGAGCAGCACCCCACCCCTTTCTCGAACTCCCTTTTGGGAACGTCCAGGCTCCAGGATGAGAAAAGAGAAGGAAGGAGTGGACTCTTGGCCAGGTTGAAAATGCAGGAGCTTGTTAACACTCTATTTTGTTCTCCAGAGGGTCGTTCTGTCATGAGATGAGTGCCAGAGTCATGAAATAAAATGAAGGAAACGTGAAATAAAGGGCAGTCACTTTAAAGTTGCTGGCTGTTTTCAGAAAAAAAGTGCATAAAATTAATAACTCGTACAGCAGAGTGGTAGCTTCCTGTTGAGTAAATTTCCAAACCTTTCGACTTTTCTGATTTCTACAGATGGATTAACCCCGAGTTCGTTTTGCAGAATTTGCCAAGAACAATTCTCTTTGCCAAACACCAAAGAGAGACAGAACATGCACTAGTATGGATAACCTGGAGTCAGGCGGAAACTCAAATAAAAGCACGTTTGGAAAATAGAAGGAACCCCCCCCGAGGTGTAGTATGCCTGTAGATGCTCTTAGCCCAGAGTGACATTTGTGAAAAACAGCTCCTGGAGGTGCCTGATATCCGCTGGCCCACATATCCTACGACCTGGAAGAGGAACGCTAGAAAGTATCTGAAAACCAAAGTCTATTCCCTTTCAGGTTTGTAAGACGGGCCAAAAAGAAATAAGAAACCAGTCAATGAGTCTCTCATGACTCCGTCATTGAAATCGACTCAGGTCTTAAAGCATAGTCTTGAGGTCTTGTTCTATGTTAGGGAGGATGCTGGGTTTCGATGGCTGTGAACCAGTTTCATGGTAGTACATCAAGTAGTGCGTTAGTGGTGCATTGCAATTATCGCCATTCCATCCCAAGCCATTATTCTTTTCCTGGTAAATACTGCAGAAAAGAGGGGGGAAAAAAAATCAGATGACCACATCCTCTGTGGCCTTCTAGAGCCTGTCACTAAACTAGCCTACTAATTGTAAATGGCCTTTCACCACGAGTGCAATGTCATGCTGAACTCCTCACCTCTCGTTTTATTTCCTAAGGTTTAAATTACACACTTAATTTGCCACCATATAAGAACCTTGTAATGACTTAGGTGATGTAATTTCATGCCAGCTTTTAAAGTCTGTTATTCTTGTGACACTCCGTTGGCATAATACAAGCGAGCATCCCCAAGAGACAGAAACAACAAGGCTCAAGTGCATGGTTGTAGTTTCTGGCTGAATAAAAAAAAGCGGTATCGCTACAAAACCTCTATTGTTTCAACCAATAAGGCTCAAAGAAGTTTTCATCACTGTGTAATAACTATAGTATATCCATATCCTGTAGGAAAAGCCAAAACTTTAACCTGAGCTGCAAACGTTTGCTAACGGCTGATCAAGCAAAACACTGTCAGATGGCAAAAAGTAGACACCTGGCAAAAGCATGCTCGCTTACAAAGCGCTCTTCATTACTCATTAATACATGCAGGTGTGGAATCACAGCAAACATCACTGTACAGCAATTATCCTCCACATCAAGGGGGAAACATCAAAAATCCAAACAAACCAACAACCCTGCAGTGGGAAACCAAACTCTTGAAAAATTTTAGCACTCACGATTCTTTGATGAGCAATGAGGATAGCTCATTCAGAAGAACATGATCTGCTGCAAAAAGTGTACCAAGGCCAAAAGAAATAAAGGAAGAGTAAATCTGTAGGCTGCTTTTCCATACGGGATGAATCATGAAGTTGGAAGTCAAATTAGCTGAATTAGCTTCTCTAGGAAAGGTCATGGGAGCATTAATGGTATTCCCAGACCTGAGCACTCTAGGTTTACACTTTTTTTTGGGACATCGATCAGTGGCATAAACTTGGGTTCTTCCTAGCCGTGCTAAACCATTCATGCAAGTAAAATGAAATAACAAATTTAGCTAGCTATTTATCAAACTACCCGCCACAGTCTATGGGAGCTGGGGTTTCATAGACATAATCATCAATTGAATGTTTTATATTTTTGCTTTTCACGTTTCTACTGCCAGACCAATGTCTTCTCTATAAAATTTCTGCAAAGTCTTGCCTAATAGTTCTGCAGCCTAGGCTTTTTGTTTTGTTTTGTTTGAGTTCTGTGATGAGCTCAGGTTTTACCAGGTATTGGAAATACACCTCAGAACAGACACTGACGAAAATAATTTTGTGTTTCAGAAATGCGTTTGTATGGGTTCATAGGTTTTGGTGCCTAAAGAAGTGATCATGTTAAAACCCTGTAAATCAGGGATTTTGCCAACAATGAACTAAAACCTAATTTTTGTAAATATCTGACGCGAAATTAAAAGGTTTTTAACCATTCTACCAAGGATACATTCAATGCTATTGGAATAGCTAATTTTGGTAACAGCGAGGTTCAAACCTGATGTCATTTACACAGTGACGTCTATATTGCATGTGTAACCAGAAAACCCCTCAGAGAGGCAGTGACGGGGCAAAGTAGTAGTTGAACTCTTGTCACTGAAGGAGGTCTGGACGTGTACAGCATGTAACATTGTGGCCAACTTGCTAAAAATACAGCAAGAAAGACACACATAGAGGAGACGGATGGAGACTTAAGGAGAATAAGCGAGAGTGAGCTAAAGAGAGATGGCCTGATTCTAGTAAAGCTGTGTGTGTGTGTGTGTGTGTGTGTGTGTGTGTGTGTGTGTGTGTGTTTTATAACCAGAATGTAATTACATGGCAGCACACTAGCTCTGGTCCTCAGATCCTCTGCACAAATGATGGGATAATAACAGCTCTTCAAGCTCTCTCCACAGACATAAACTGCACTCCGTACAACTCGCCAAACTCTGTGTTTATCGACAGGAATTCTGGTAGTCATAACAAGGCCGCTAAATATAAAAGTTAACAAAATGGTGGCAGCAGTGCAATATCAGGTACATGTGTGCTGCCATACCCCCCTACACCTTTTACCAGTATACCATATACTGTAATTAGACTGGCTGCATGTTGTGCCAGGAAAGCTATACATTCAACCACATGCTGCTCAAGCTCATGGCATAAATCATATCAAATACCAGTCGTTAAGCACCAAGAGAAACAGAGGCCAGTAATTCCCAACCCAAAGAATTATTGGGGTTTCATGGCTCTGAACAAATTATGTCAAAAGTACTGAATGTAAGTCAACTGCACAAACACCCGCAAACACGCACGCTCGTGTGGGCACACGCTTCCTCATTAAATAAGAGGAAAATCTGAAAGGATTTCAGCAATTAAACCTTCTTCAATGACTTATTGGTCTCCATCAACAAAATCCACCAATACCATTCATTTTAACGAGACAATTAATCGCAGAATGCAGAAACGCAAATTAACTTTGTCTCTACTGATAACGCGCTTTCACGAAACATATGCTTGCGCGTCCTTTTATCACCCCGTGACTCTCACTGGAAAAAGGCCAACTGATATTTCTTCAATCTTCAACAGTCCAGTTTTAAAGAGCCTGTGCCCACTGCAGCCCTAGGTTCCTGCTCTTGGCTGACAAGACTAGCACAGCAATGTGGTCTTCTGCTGTTGTCTCTTATCCGCCTAAGGGTTCAATGTGTTGTGTCTCTGCTTTTCTGCTCACGAAGGTTGTGAAGAACGGTGAAGTTAGCACAGGATTCTTGACAGCTCAAACCAGTCTATCCATTCTCCTCTGACAGCTTGTATTAACAAGGCATTTCGTCCCACAAAACTGCCATTCACTGAATGTTTTTGTGTTTCCCATACTGTATAATCTCTAGAGCATGTTGTGGATGAAAATCCCTGGAGATCATCAGTTTCTGAAACACTCAAACCAGCCCATCTGGCACCAACAAATCATTATGATCATGTTTTTTTTTCTTCATTTTGATTTCTGTATATCCCAGAGATATATCCTGATTCAGCTTGCAATACAAGCAACTGTTAACAATCTTAGCATCAGAGCGTGCCCGTATTCAGCAAACGAGATTAACAAACTTTAAAGTAGATACAACAGGTAGCAACAGGTATCTATGGTTGAGTCACACATAGTTGGAATAGATCCCAGCTTAAATTTTATTGTTTAAAAAAAAATCAGCTTTGAATTGTCTCTTGTTGAGAAAGCAGTCCAATGTAAAATGTTTTCCACACAAGTTGCTGTAAGGCTGTGTTCACATCACCAGCCTGAATTGACTTAAATCCGTGTCATTTTCGTGCGTGGTACTAGATCAGCTATATATCCGATATGTGGTCATGCGACTTGAATAAGAACGGTCCAATCAGAATTCATGCATCAGCACCGGCAAAAGCTGCTAAAACGGCTAAAGCGAGGCGTCTGGCTTTCTTCCTTCTTCTGGACTTCAACAACTACAGCCGACTAACTGCTTGACAGCTAAAATAGCATACTTTGTTTGAAATGAATGAGTGGTCACACAATATAATGTTTTAACCAAAAATGTGCGAGAAGAGACGTATCGGTGTGTGCATGCGTGACGTTTCCGAGAATCATCATTAGAGTCAGATAATGTGAACCGACATGACATGCAAATCCAATCTGACCAAAAAACTGGAATTGATCATTGTGGTTTGTAATGTGAACATAGTCTAACTCGCTCAATGCTTTAAATCAAAACACATATCTGTGCTGCCTCTTTTGTGTCTGTTTTGGAAAAATAAAATGGTGACTCCTGGGCAGAGCTGAGCCCAGAGACGGAAGAGGTTCTTACCACCTTTTATCCCCTTTTAGGAAAATTGTAAATGTCATGTAGAACAGACAAATCCAAAAAAACTAAATTAAGGAAAAAAAAAGGAAAGGGATGCATTTTCCCATGGTTTTTGTATGATTACGCCTACTAGACCTTCCAAAAATGTAAGTATTATAAGGGCCCCCCTTTAAATATGGTGCATACATTTAAAATGTGCATGCAGCCTGATTTACAATGTAACTTGTTGAAACAGTTTTCAAAAAAGTAAAGATTATTTTAATGATATGCACAGGTGGTTACTTGGATAGCAAATGCTTTTTTTCCCCCACAATGCCAGTATAAACAGTTTTACAGCTATTTGCTCAGATTATAGTTATTATCATTACTCAAACATTGATGCTTTATGTTTGGACTCCAAAAAATCTTGTCAAAAAATATGTTCAAGCATTGAGTCTTATTATGGGGACGATAAGCTTAAAATTCATCATAAAAAGAAAACATTTTCCCGACGATCCGCTTGATATGTATTTACAATTATCACAATCCATTGCCAATGGATCTGGATCAGGAGTTATTTAAGAAGTGGATTTAAAATCCTCTTAAAAGCAACATCATA
>JAQMYJ010000009.1:18961977-18987454 GCA_030014305.1 Clarias laeviceps
AGAATGTAGAAAATAAATCACTAAACAAAAACAAAGAAATTTGCAAGTGACCCCAAACTTTTGAACGGTAGTATATATATATATATATATATATATAAAAAATTTATTATTTGGAAAGTTCTTCCATTTAACTTTGTTGATTTATATATACACTGTATATAATAATAATAATACATCTAATAACACAGAATAAATAATACATCAATAAATTTGTTAAAATTAACATTTTAAGAATAAAATTTAGTCAGTATTTTAAGGTTATTTGCTCATGTAGCAAGAATGAAGAATGATTTTTGAAATCATCTATCGCATGTGGCTGTGATTTTCCATACCACCCATAATGTTTTTACAGAGATTGACATGTACATCTACTGTATAATAGCCGTCATAGGAATGATACAGTGGATTGGATGGCTCTGGTCATTTAAGTCTCTACATCTTCTTCTGCCCATATAAGGTGACGTTCTAAGACTGTAAAGAAAAAAAAAATGAAAAACTACCCCCACCCTACAACCAAAGACCGTATACACGGAAAGGCAGCTTAGACCTCCAACAGTCAGTGCTGTTCTATAATATACTATACTATACCACACTTTACAGCCAGCATATGTGGCCACCTGACCATCACACAAATACGGAGGTCTTTCCAAAATTCTTGCCACCAGGTAGGAAGCACATTCTGTGTGCTGTATAACATTACAATTCCCCTCAATATTTCAGCATGACAATGTCCCAACTGAACAAATAGTGAACAGATAAAATTAGGTCTCTGTATAGTAAATTAATATACAAATACACATACTGTATAATTCACCATAGTGTTTTTAAGTGAATTTTTAATGAGAATGGCTGTAAGAAATATCTTTCTGCATTTTTGTTCTAAAATTGAGTTCTCTTATCCAAACCGTAAAATTTAACAGGTTAATAACCAAAACTTCCTTCTTTGTTTGTAGAAGGAAATCTAATAGGATATAACATCTCCGATTCCATACATTTCCATAACCGAGCAAGAGGTTTCAGTCCTTTAATTCATATCTGCAGGAATGCATGTTTCACCGTCAAGGTCACCGGTTCACGGGTGAGTTATGTGATTATAACTAACCATTTCATGCAGTTTTGGCCCAATGTGAAGCAAAAGTCAAAGTGAGAGGCCAAAGTAACACATGCAAGTTATTCTTGGCTTTAGACTTAGACGGACCTACTGGAGATGTGAATGGGTCATTAGAGATTGACAATGCTGTTATTTTTTGGTAGCGGTTTATGAGGTGTGACGTCTCATGTGCCTTTTGCCTAACTAAACTTTTCACTAGTGCATGTGTGTGAATACTGGTGAAAAGGGGTTAATTAGATTGTTCACGGGGGGTTAAAAGTGAATGCGATTCTGAAGAGCCAGAGACAAGAGACCCGCTCCTTCATTCTTTTCCCCCCACTTTGCAAATGTTGGATAAATAAACATGATGTGAAGAGACCTCAGGCAGTTGCTCAGAATGGAAAACTGTGTCTACGTGCATTACAGATTAACGCCCTCCGTGAATTCTATCCAGCTATAGTAGTGTTCGCGCGTGTTGTCATTTAAGTGAGAATATTTAACAAGATTATGCATGCATTTAGGCAATAAAAAAACAATTAAACAATTAAAAAGAACATTAAGTATTTATAATTGAAAATAAGTTGACAGGTTATTTAATAACAAAATCAATAATAAACTCGTAATTTTTGTCAAATAATTGAGATGTCAAAGATGGAAAAAGGAAGAAAAATCTTTTCAATGACCTCATTAGGTGGAACGGACTGTCAGAATAAAAAGAACTCCAGAAAGTGGCCCACACACTTAGATGAAATGAGTACATACAGTAAGGTTAATGATAGACAAAACAAATATACTATAGTTCATTATGCATGAATCAACTTACTAAAACTCTTGGTCTCCATACAGCCATTCGAGCGAAGTCTGCAATCTGCATTAGTCCCATCTGGGCCCTTCATCCAACCACTTCCATAGTACATTATGGAACACTGACAGTCAAAGACTATGATGACTGAAAAGCCATCTTTCAGGAGAGATGTTTTTTGTTTTAAGTCTTTTCCAGCTGAGCCCAATTTGAAAAAGCTGTAATGACTGATAAGGTTGTTTTCTATGCCACAGTGATGTCCTCCCATCATTTGAGCCAACATCAACCGTGATTTTTTTCTTTTCACAGTTTGACCACTTGTACATTCTATGCAAAGCAGGCGGGTTTCTTTTTCCTTACACAGTAACACAAAGCTTTACTTAAAAGATACTGATCTCAATGACGTAGAAAGGTTCGCTGTAATTCATGGTCTAGCATTTTATCATGAGCTATGACTATTTTATTTTCCATCCATTTTTTAGCCCTTGGCAGGTCTTTGAAACCCGATGGCCATTTCCTTTTTCAGCCGAGACAAACTACAGAACATGGAGAACCACTTACATCATTCATCATCCAAGCCCTTAGCTTCATACATAACTTCCAGACAACTTCAAGTATTTTATAATATGCGGAAAGAAAAATGTTTTTTAATTGCATTAACATAACTACTGCAGTATTTTGCTAATATTATCTCATAAAATGGCATTATCCGTTCTGTCCGTAACACTGTCAAACCACAAAGGCTTTGAATCTTTCATACCATGCTTTAATTCATGGTGTTAAACATTAACCACTAAATCACTTTTTGCTTCTTCGCCAAAGCAATTATCAATCAAAATTTCCTCTTTTAGTAAGTAAGTCAGTCTATTGAGCATGGGCATAAAAAGCATCAGCACTGCCAGAAACAATGTCTTGAAAGGTTTAGACTGTGGCTTCTTCTGTATTTAACTCTCCTACTGGAAAGCTGACAAAGGGCACATTAACCAAACACTGAGCTCCAGCACATCTTTTTGGCTTACATTATTCCCCCTGGCAGAAGATGAACTTAAACTCACCAACAGAGAGACACACAATGGTTCTCTATAACTGTGTGACAGATGCAATGTTTGGAGGAAGGCAATCAGACATAAATTCCTGGATGTAACAGAGCAGGTCAGTTCATCTATGAGGATTTACAGACTGCACTGTGTTGTTCTTTTTCTTTTTGCCAGCGAGCAAATAAATTTTACAAACTGTACCGTTACAAACACAGAAGAGACAAACCTTGTTTATATGAGATGAACTCAGTCTGTGTGCCATCCTTAAAGTCGTACACGCTCTCTCAAAACAATCAGACAGAACTAAGAGGTGCTACAGAACTGTGCGAGTATATGATGCCATTTGCCTTATAAGGAGAGATTATAAGAGAGTTTGGCTTGTACAACAAGGACTGACATGTGTTTGAAACCCAGGTGGAAAGAAAAATCTCCTTTCTCTTATTCTGTAAAACCCAAAATCTTATTAGAGCTGTGCAGTCCAAGTCGCACCTGCCATTAGGCTGAAAACTTGGGTGGGAAATAAAGAATGTTAAATATGTGGATCATGAGGATATAGCAGAAGATATAGGAATAGAATAGGAATAAACTAAGAGTTGTTTCTTAAGCATTGGCATTAAGCCTTACCTAGATAATGCTCTCTATTATACTTCCCTAATACAAATTAACAAGCATTTAATAATGACTAAATCTGTATACACTTGCACACAAACTTTCAAGTTCATCAGTGTTTATATTTTTCATTCTACATCAGTAAAATCTCATGAATTGTTTTGCAAAAAGAATCCCATAATGTGTTTATCCATCCTAACCAAAGAGCAATGACTGGGGGAAAAAAAAATTTAAATCAGGGTGGGCTAAAAGCTAAACAGAAAGCAAGACCTGGGAGCCAGTGGTGTGTAGCTTTGCATGGTTTGCCTCATTCTGTGACACTAAAGATAAATGGAGGGCCCGTGTGGTTCATGCATTAGACAGAACTGTATAGACAAATGGTAAGGCAGTTCAGATGGTCTGTTGATTGTGTATTGTAAATGTTTGTCCTTTTCCTCCATGCCTTGTCTTTTATGTGAAAATTCCACCATCATCAAGTATGGCTTTAGGTCAAAATACCAGAATGCACTGAAGGGTTAGCTGAGTAATTCACTCTGAAAAAAAAAAAAACACAATGCATTGCTTTTCTCTACTGAGATCATGTTACTTAAATGTCGATGCCAATGGACTGTCAAATTTATTTAAAATGAGAGCGCCATGATGCCATTATTGTTGTAGACTTGAGTCTTTCTTTGCGTAACCATGACTTAGTAACTTATACCTTTCAGTCAAAATAATAAAATCAACTGCATAATGTTGTATTGGTCTCTCTCGTGTCACCAAAACAACTCTGAACAATCGAGGCATGGACTCCACAAGACCTCTGAAAGTGTGCTACGCTATCTGGCACCAAGTTGTTGGCAGCAGACCCTTTAAGTGCTTTAAGTGAGCTTTCACACAAACCATTTGTACCGTGTCCAGGAACAATTGCCCCCCCCACCCCACTCACCCACTGGCCAGCATTTACATCATTTTTCTCGGTACACGAGTACACTTCTGTATTTTCACCCTCCAGTGCAGCAGGTGGCAGTATGCACTTAGATGGTTTGCAAGCCACCAGTAACCACAAAGAGACGAGGAAGTCAATCTTAAGCCTAATTCATATTTCAGAAAATATGGCTATAGCTGTGTAGGTCAGAGGACAAGATTGGCATGTGCTATGTGCACACGGAAATTATGGAGGAGACAGATGGCACTAATGAAGTCAAGTCCACTCCCATGTTCAGGTACGATTGGCTTCCATATCCAATTCAATCCGTGAGCGTTCGCCATATCCTTCTCGTGACCACCTTTTCCAGTGGACTCGCGGGCATGGAACACTCATGTTCTGACTGATCACACTTTGGGGTCAATTGTCCTTGGAAACAACCCCACGTCCGTAATGTGTACGTGTGAAGGTGGGGCATTCATGGATCAGATGTGTTGGTCCAGCACATCCTATGGATGCTCAATTAGATTGAGATCTGGGGAATTCGAGGATCATGATAAGACCATTCCTACATGATTTTGTAGTGGTCTGACTGTTACATGTTAAAGCAACATCCACATGACGTTTTTCAGCAGAACATTGCCCAGAACATCACACTAACACGGCTTGACCTCTTCCCGTAGTGCATCTATTGCCCAGGAAAATGCGGCATGTCCACCCTGCCATCCATATGATATAAAGGAAAAAGTGATCCATAAAACCAGGTCACCTTTTTCTATTCCTTCATGGTTCAGTTCTGACATTCACGTGCCCATTGTAAGAGCTTTCAGCAGCAGACAGGGGTCAGCATGGGCACTCAGTCTGTTGCCAATTCAACAGTTGTTCGAGAGCTGACTGTTCACTGACTGCCACCTAATATATCACACTGCTTGACAGGTGTCAATATAAGAAGATAAAGTTATTCACGTCACCTGTCAGTGCTTCTACTGTTATGAATAATCTGCGCATGTCAATACTCACAGACTGCATGCTAAACTTAATTTTCTTTTTATTATCATATATAAAAAAATGTATGGTTCACTGGAATCAGCTGTTAAATCCGTCATCACTATTTAACAAAAACAGTATTTAATTATCAGCCTTATTTAATACACATATACATGCTGACATTTTATGAAATATTTGTACTGTAAGCTGAAATACTTTCAGCCAAATGTTATGCTGAAACTAAAAACAACATATAAATAATACAATCTATACGATATAAAAATCCCAATGCCAATAGTTGTGTACTTATGTACATGGATACAGTGATTACATACACTGCTGGTGAATTTCGCAGGTTCTGCTCAGATATTTCACACTACTATGCTGCTATTTCAGTAACATCTGGGTGTGCAGGAGGAAGCAGGGCATATCAGGCAGTCAGGAAGTAATTATACACCATTTTTGTTCTTTCATCTCTGTACTGCAGTGTTTTGAATTTAAAATGGTCCGTTTGTTAAAATGTTCCTTACTAAGAAACTATATTTTTGCCTTTGCTTCCCCCCACAATATTTAATGCTGATTTCCAGCTTAATCCTGTTTCAAGGTCATTGACAGATCATTGAAATGAAAACACATTATTCGACATGCATAACACCGCTAAGCGTTTAATTAACTGGTCCAGTTCTGCTTTTCTTCTATTATGCATCATCGCCCAACTTGGATCTCTCTTTGCCCAAAACCCTGCTGTGTGCTTTAATATTCCTGTTTCCATGGTAAAACTTGCAAGAACCTCAATAACTTTAACTCCTTCTAAGTCCTGTGGCTCACATTACGTTCGTTCTACGTCAGTTACACCGCTGCCAAGCTTTGCACGGTCGTCCACTTTGTGAATCAACTTTGACACCTTTACTCCCCAACTGACACACTAATGCTACTTCTCCACTGGAAGATGTAGTACAGCACAGAACGTTGACACGTCCATACATTAACAGTCTGTACCGTGGTTGAGTGCCTTATTTCTTTTTTCTATTGCATATTTCCTGCATTCAAGTTCCCTGCATATTGTCAGGTGGTGACATAATTTACAATGCAACACAATTACTAAGAAACCATAATGCATTTTTATTAAGACCATACGGGCTCATGGTAAAGGCAGAGAACCCAGTGCCACGGTGCCTACATTTGTTGCAGATTTGTTTTAGGTCTTCTTTAGGCCAATGATACTTTTTTTCCCAATGACTGACAAAATCGCAGAAGTGGCTCATGTGTGTTGTACAAAGTGCGGCAAATACCAATAGTTACAATCATATACAATATTTTCAGTGTGTAAGTGATTTTATAAAATGTCCAAAGTCCGGTATATTGTAAGTGTTGTCCTCCCCATGATGTCTTCCCGAGCTCCCTTTAAACAAGGTCAGCTGACCACGCTTTGTCACCAGGATTCCCCTCGCGATTTGAAGGCAGCTGGTCACGAGAGTATGATTACATTATATATGTGTGTCAAAGATGTATAAGACTCACTTCGTCGGACATACGAACAAATCTGACTTGGTGTAGTTTACATATTGCTGTTAGATGCTTTGGCCAATTAGGGATTGTGTGTTTTTAAAGATTGCACAGATATGTAAGGATGGATGCTGAGCCACTTCGCATTGTCATGTTATTTAAAAAAAAGTTACTTTATGAAACTGTAACATGGGTGTTTTTTTCTTTAACTGTGCATCGGGCATTGATGGCTCAGTTGTAGTTTTCTCGCCTGCCTTGCGGAAGACCTGGGTTTGATTCCCGCCCAAACCTCTGCCACTGAATACAGTGCCGATCCCAAGCACGGATAAAATGGGCGGGTTGTGTCAGGAAGGGCATCTGGCGTAAAACCTGTGCCAAGTTGTGTGTGGATCAGATGGTCCCCTGTGGTGCCCCCTCACCTCAATGGGAGCAGCCAAAAGACACCATTTCTTTAACTGTGCACCCCTCAGCTGACGCGGCATTCACAGCATCACAGATCTCTAAGTGAGAGGAATTCAACAGGATTCACATACAGTAAGCAAAACCTACATCAGGCTTAGATGTACAGATCTTCCGTAAAGGTAAGTATGGGTCACTGCTTGGTTTGCCATTTCCTTCGCAGGAAAAGGTTCTTTTATGGTGCTCTTTATTCTTTCAGGATTTGGCAGGTACTCGTGGAAATTATAAAAATACCCTTATATTTTTAATGTGGTTCCTTTTGATTCTTTACCAGAGCGGTTCTCTCCAAGTTCCCCAGTATGAGTGGCCTAAGGGGAAGGGAGGGCTGCACCAGACACATGGTACGTGTTTCACCATGAAGTGGTTTCAAAAATGTCAAAGATGTGAGTCAAAACAACAGCTTATTTAAGTTCTTAAAGAAAGTCTGCGATGAGAGCAAAGTAGTACTTATGCATTGTTTCATCGTTCTTTGGTTCTTTCTAATGGTTACAAGTTATTTCCAAACAACCAATTTAATGCTGGTCAGTGCAGAGGCCAGAAAAGTCCTTAGAGACACTGGTGTTTAAAAAGCCTTGAGGCTTCGGTGCCAGAAACATTTTAAATATTGAAATTGATGAAAAGCATTCTTTTCAAACACCATACATATCCAGTTCTTAACAATTTCATCATCACTGGATGATTTTACTAACCGATTGGTGTAGAGTAAAACTTTACTGCAGATCAAAAAAAAATGTCTTCCCATTAGTTCTGCAAGTCTGAATCTCATCTGTTTTAGTGGCACATGAGGTGGTGCACCTCTAACAGTGCAAGCTCTGCAAATGATCACATAACTGTTTTAAGATGGTGTAAACCAAAATCAACATGAATAAAACCATCTGTAAACAGACCTCAAGCACCACATATCCAAGCACATTGGAGCATAGCAAAAAACAAGATCCCTCTGACCACAGAGTAGCAAAAATCCATCATTTACAGTAATCCTAGAAGATACACAGGATATGGTGGATATAAGAAAAGCATAATGAGAGGTATGAGACTCTCCTATTAAGGTTTTATTCTAAGTTAGCCTTTACCTTGTTGTCATTCTCAGCGAAAATACAGAGGAAGTACACTAGAATTTTCCTGGGATGGGAGTACATCAGTTATGCTGAAGTATCTGAACAGGATGGACTTTGGCTCTCTAGATCAATTCTTCCCATCCCTGGTCTCGGGGTACCCTCTGCCCTAACGTTTCTTATGTTTTCCCAGATCTGCCACACCCTGTTCTATTGGGAAGAGGCTCTTTTTTAGCTAATTAGTTGAATCAGGTGTGATGGGAAGGCGAGGAGTGCAAGGGTCCTCTAGAACCAAGGTTGGGAACCACTACTCTAGAGTAGTTTAGTTAACTAGTTAGCCAGATTTTTGTGTCCCCATTATTCCATTTTGAATTTTTTTTATTTTTAGATTTGATTCTGTCAACCAGTCAGAGGCTGCGTTCCTCAGTTTTTCGACCGATCAGATGTCATGCTCCTTACTTGTTGACCAATCAGAGGCTGTGCAAATGCCTACGTTGATTTATTTAATCTCAGTTTTCATAATATTTCAACTTAACTGCCTTAATTGCAACCTGCTATATTTTATTGCTGCTCCTTAATATATCCTTGGTTTTAACATTCTCACAGAAAAAAAAATGGTTATTTTGGATTTTTTTGTTTGTATAATTAATTTTTTTAATAGAACATGTATATTCTACTGTTTTCACTGTTCAGTAAAAAAAAATGCCCAAAACAACCGCTAACTAAATTAAGCTGAAATTTAATTGAAGCTGATGGTTTGAATCATAATCCAAAGAGTCAATTATTCGTTTCAATAACCGATAGAACTATCAAAATAAATGAAAATCAAAGTTATTAGTATATTAATCCTAATTCCAAAAGCATAGCCACACCATACAATATCTTCTGACCACAAAATTGTGATGCAAATATTTATCAAAAAATATGACAGATTACCCTTAGTATTTAAAAGGATAATCGAGATTTCCACAGGATTTGTCCTAATTCTGTATTTTCCAAAAGGGAAAAAAAAACGTTGCAGGAGAGAGATTTATTATAATTATTTTTAATAACCATCATGTGCTCTGACTTTTTATAAAGGATTGTTTCAGATTTAGCATCTGTTTTATTCTAACCAGAGTCTTATTCTGACCAGATATACTGGAAAAAAGCATGAACACACCCTGTATGGGTCATGAGTCTATCCTTGGGCACCATGTAGTAAAATAATAATAATAATAATAATACGCATGCACACACAGTATTATGTTCAATGAACTGCTCCTAACCTGTAGAGCTGTATGCCAGCAATCCTTTGCTTTGGACTCTACTTACCAACAGTCCAGGAATTTTCACGTATCACTTAATCTCTAATAATATGCACAGGTTGTAATGAGTCACACAAACCGTGCCCAATGGGTTCATATCACGCTAAAGATAATCGTGGCATCAAAAACACAAATTTTTTCGTCTTTTTACCATAAAGTGTTTTTCTATTTAACTTCTGGCTGATGTTTTATTGACCACAAATTTTGGCAGATGCATTTATTTACAGAGATTTAGCAACATGCCAGTCGAATCCAAGCATATCAAAGTTAGTTATTTCGAGTCCAACACAAGATCCCAATTTCGAACTCGAAACCAGTGAGAAACTTCACTGCTCAGCCCTCCGTTTAAGAAAACAAAGACTAATTGTGCAGAGTACGCCATGAGTAGTTTCAGACCAACAAGTGTTTTTCTACTTTTAACAACTTCAGCACAGAGTCCCCCGCACCCCCCCCCCCCCGCCCCACACCCCCTCTTTCTCAATGATGCACATGTGCTGTAGTACAAACCCTGCTCACTGATGGGAAACATATCAGCGAGGGCAACATCAAACAGGATCCAAAGGCCTTAGAGGAGAATGGACTGATCAAAGTCTCTGTGCTTAGGGCTTCTGTGTGTGGGGCTGTCTTTTCGAGTTTAAATTAAGCAGAGGTCAGAGCAAAGTGAGTGGACTTAAGGCAAACTAACCCAAACCAGAAAAGTGTAGCAAAGTGAGGGGTCAATCTTGGGTAAAAACAGGGCAGCAATCCAGGTACATCCTAACGCGTTTGGTTGCCAAAATAATGTGTAGGATTCACTCATACAAGGTGAACTCTCAAGCTTGAGTATAGAGTTTAAATATACAGTGCACTGCAATACACAGTGGATGTTTAATGGCACATTTTTAAATGTCTGATTTGATCAAAGTTCTTAAAGCTACTTATCATCTAGAATTTGAATTCTCATTCACAGTATGTAGTCGAGACATTTACGTTTGATGAAATGTATAACCTATATATGTGCTTCTTCAGGACAGAGGCCATGTGTATGACTGATTTAATCTCTGGCTCCTCATGAGCTGTAATCAGACCCAGGCATATACAGCGACTGCACTCCAATCTCCCTCTCGCTCTTCCATGGCACTGCCATGTGCTCAGCAGATGTGTGAGGAAACAAAGCCTTGTGCTTTCTTATTCTATTCCAAGCCCCACTGGGCTGTGTAGTAGGATTGCTTGACAATATCTGAACGAGGACCTAAAGACTCAGATTAATTAGACACCGATGCCATTTTACAAACTGGCTGCCTAGTTTTTATTATGACAAAAAAATTGGAGGTCTCTTACTCAGAGAGAATTAGCGTCCGTGCATATTTTGTGGCACGAAATAGACTGTATATGATAACTTGATCCAATTAATTATTTCACTTAAGGACCATGTCAAATAAGGCGGTGACTTTTTGTAAACATTTCACCGAGCAGTTTAGAGAAAGTGTAATGCTAAACAAACAGGCTCTTATGAAGACAAGTCCATGCAGACCAATACAAACTAGTGCCTGTCACTGGAAATGATACTCCTTAGACCAGTTCCCATTTTTGACAGGGGTGTAAGGAGTTAAGAAAAGGATTGGCATAAAAGAAAATCCTGTATAATAGACTAACATACCTAGCAACTTAATGAGTTAAGCAAAAAGCAATGAGTTCAGTGAAAAAAAAAAGCAATGCCAGAAAATTTTGTACACATTTCATATGGTTGTTAAAAAAAACGGTGTTATGGAAGTACTAAAAAATTCTGACACCCAAGCAACATTATACCATCAAAGTTTAAAATCCAGAATTTTTTTCAATAACAGTGTAAAGTTTAATTTACAACCTCTGCTTCATGTACCCAGCTAGAATGAAACTTTTCAGTAGACTATGTTGTAGGTCCAGACATATCCAAGCATATTCAGATCTCACTCCAATTTGCCTTGATCTCTTGCAGAGCCAAAAATATCCATAACATCATAAAGGGTTGCACTGCAGATTAAAATAACACTGCAGATCTAATACACTGGACTACAATGGAATACATGATTGTACACAAGTGCTGTGATTGCCACCCCTTCCACATTTAATAACCTCACCAAGTCAGATAAGAACAATTTCCTTCAATTTGCTCCCAAGTGAGCTAACCACATTTGAGCATGTAGTTACTGAATTAGAAAAAGAGGAAGAAGAAGAAGAAGTAGGAAGAAAAAGAAAGAAAAAAAACATCATGAAATCCAAAGTTGGAGGAAAGCATTTATGGTCTAGAAGTCACCAGAGGAAGTCTTTACTGTCTGTGAACAACTGCAATTAAACTTAAAAGGGTCTGAGCCCACTAACAGGAGCACATCTCTTCTCCCACCCACATCTCCTACTTTCAATAAACATAAGAAATAAGCCAAGACATAACTGAAGGGCAATTAAATGGTCTACAAACTGCTGGAAATAAAATGCCTGCCTAAAATGTGTCTGTATTTTTTTCTCCCAAACCCAAATCAACATTATGGTACAATTTAACTGTCTTTCAAAAGCCTAAATATCTAGCTGATATTAGACTTGCACAAAAGTTCCTCATGTTCGAAGGGTCATATTGCCATCAGTCCAGTGCAAGGCAATATCTACTCTAGCTGCATTCCTCCAGCCAACTGGCCAGACCATGAATACGTCCATTGAGGAAAGGAGACCCTGACTGTTCCATCTACAGGGGCACGAGAGAGGGACGTCTGGTAAGCCTCATCCCTCTCCTCCACCTCTGTTAGTTAAAACTCCTTTTCAATAGGTGTTTTTTCTCCTGCTCCCCCCACCATTCCCTCCCTTTAGGACTCTTTGTTCTTTGTTGATTTCCATCTCTTGGTCACATTGAAACCCTGTTAATGGCCCTATCCCTGCCGACCATTTCACTTTCAACCCCGCAGCAAGCACCTTTTGTCCCGGCCAAACTGGCTTTCGAACCGGGTGATGGCCGTCCAACTGCAGAAACGATATCCGAGCAGACAGAACCCTACCTAAAATCACTTTTGATCTAAATCTAAAATCTCCAAGTTGATTGCTACGTAAATAATACAAATTTCTTGCAGGATAAAAAGAAAAAGAAAACGTCCCAAGCTGGGTTATAACCAGCGTATATATTTAATCTCCAAGCAGACCACACACCAGTGCGAAAAACTCATCACTACTAACTGCTAGTCATCTCCTTTCTGGCAGGCCTCTCATGATAAAACCCAGGACTGGAACAAACAGTTCAACATCCCCCTGGCTTTGTGTGTAATATTGTAATTATTTCAGTTTCCACATATACAGAGCGCTGTGGTCGGCCCGCGCTCGGACCTGTTGTTTTCATAATGCGAGCTTAGAGACATTCACTTGTGTATCTTTCGGCACCTCACACAAAGTTTACAGTCTCTCCAAATCTCTGAGGGGCACAGCGTTCGTGTAAACATGACAGGATTGGGTCAATATGCAGGGGATTTAGAGAGTCTCAACCACCTGCAAACTCCAAACACGACTGCTTTGTGGTCAGTTGAAAATTCTCTCCCACGGTTCATCCAATTCTGACTGAAGACTGTGGGCTTGCACCCAAGATCAGGATTAAGGGGTGGTGAGAACCCCGAGTGCCAACTGTGCCATGGATCCACACCAACAATTACTCAAATGAGCCCAAGATATCGGTGAGGGATTAACTCTGTGAGTGAAGGAAGGGCCCAAGTACAGAGCATGTTGTGTGCTTTGAAATTAAGACCACAAGGTAAGTGTGAAAGGAGTTAAGGATTTGGTTTCTCCAAGCACTGCGTGAGAGGGCAGGACCGATGTTGATGCTTACTGGCTTTGATCACCATCCTGTTCAAAATACTGAGCCAAACCACAGTGTAACTGATATGCAGAAAGTCTGCAGTGAGGGCAACTATAAAGAGGAAGACTGCACATTGTGTTTGGTTTAATCGCTATTCTTCAATAGGCCTTTAACTAATTTCAGTTCTGGAAATCAACAAGGACGTCAGTGAATGAAAACTGCACTCCACAATCATCATCATCATCATCATCATCATCGGTATATATAACAATCCCAAACAAACGGTTGCAACAGATAAAATATAAATGGACAGACATTCAATTGAATTAAATAAAACCCCAATTTTAAAACTGTACCTTCTCTGGAAGGTGGCAGCCAAATATACTAGAATACAAAGAACACTTTCAACTTCAAGGAAAATAAAAGAAAAAAAAAACAAGTCTGTTTTTTCTCAGCACGACATCTGGATGCCATTGCTACCTTTGCAAACTGCGTTTTAATTGCAGCATTAATCAGATGTCCACTACGCTATTCCAAAGGTCATCACATAAAGTAGGTGTTTATTTGACGACTGCTTGTCATAACATTGCGAAGGTGTTCGGTTTGAGCACAAACAACTCACTAATCCTAGATCACTGCTTATTAAGCAATTAGACTCCCTTAATAAGAGAGTAAGGTTAAAATATCCTTCTTAAGTACATTTGTTAAATAGACATTAATTACTTCCTACAAGATTTATTTGTCCTAAAAGATTTATTTAGCGCTTGTGCTGGGAGAGCGGGGAGAAAAGCTTAAACACGTCATAATTCAGTAAAAATCATAACAATAAAATAATCAAAAGGGGTCAGAAATGCATTTGAACCATCACTAAGAAAAATTGAAATCCAGATATGCGAGTCTGTAAGTGCAAAATTGACCATGTTCTCTGGATGGCACCTACCAAACACAGGTGTCCGTGAGTTCATGTACTGTAGGTAAAAGAAGGTCATTTGATATAGTATGTATCAGCAGTTTCTTTAAAGATGTTGTCTCATGCAAGACATCAAAAAAAAAAAAAAAAAAAAAAAAAAAGCTACGTACCTTGACCTATGTATAGTCGATTGCATTACATGTAATGCTGGAAGTGATCTCCGTTTTCTGCCTAACACATTTCGACACAGCGCTCCATGTTCCTGAACCAGCGACGGTATCTGACACTTTTCTCCATATCGCCCGCGATGGCTACAGCGTCTACCTTATTCGTCTGACTCGGTGCCATCCCAGTGTATTCAAAGTTCCATATGATGAGGAGAACATTGTATGTTTTTCCGTTCAGATTGCTTTGTCCTATAGAGTTATTATATAATATTCGGGGCCTCTTTCTAGTGAATCACCCTCTATGTATATACAGGATGTACGTATATATACACACATGCATACACACAAAATACTCGCATATTTACTGGTGAATAAGTACACAAGCATCTTATGTAGGAGGTACTCGCACCTTGGCTGATTCACCTGACAAGGACAGGGCATTTACAGAAGATGAATGCATTTCTTCAGTCTAATCTGATGTGTTGTTGATTAAGCCCCACGCTTCCACTACCACTGCTGAATTCCTGAGCCTCTGTTGAGGATTAAGTCCTGTGTTTTGGATCAGTCATGTTAAATTCCTGACCCTCTGTTGAGCTTTAGATCACAGACAGGCTTCCTCACGTTGTGCTGCAGAATTTCCGGATTTCTCAATGGTTGCAAGCTGTTGAGGTCCTGACTCAGCTCTACAGCATGATGCCAATTTGATGTTTTACAGCTGGGATGAGCTTTTGCAATTTAGGGATTTTTTTTAATCTTCTAAATTGCAATAAATAAATAAATAATTTATATTAATATCTCATTTGTTCTTCTTTTAATACAACAGTAGTCACCAAAGGGGTCACCATATTCGATAGAAACAGTAGCGCTTTATGAAGAGCGATTTCTAAAGGAGACATTGAGACAAAGAGTGCCTATGAATTTTATTTGGCGTCTAACTGGTTCCAGAAGTCTTAACTGGTTCAACTGGGTATCTTTTGTGAAAGATGAACCCTGGTGAGGGGTGAACCGAACAAGACATGAATCCTAGATAGATTCTTAGTGATGTATGCAACAGTGTTAATCAGCAACACGTATGTTCTTTAATGATTCAAGATGTCTTGATCTTTTGCAAATCTTCAGTTTATGAGCTATAACAGCTAATTCTTTTTTCTTTTAAGCAAACATCTTATAAAATCTTTTAGTCAAGCAAAATTTTTATGGGACGGAATTCTATAGTTAAGAACAAATAACAAAATTTTTGTGGTTTCCTATATGCCATAGCAAGACAAATATATTCCACCTGACCTCAATTAACATCTTTACCCTGTTTGCATATTTTCTCTTTAACAGGTTCGTGCAGGAATTCAGATTATTTTAACGAGTTTCTCTCATAACTGCATAATGTTAATTCACTGCGCTGCTGCCGTGAGCTTCCTGATGTCTGTTCCCTCCGCTGATCAAACATCAAACAGAAGATAGAAACTGCTCCTCATGGGTCTAACCCCTTCATTCTTAATAAAGTGCCGAGCCCATGTCAGCTGTCTGCATGGGGGCACAAGTCAGAGGAGAAATCCCAAGGCAGCCTTCGATCACAGAGACAGATGTCTGCCCCTTGTTATTTCCAAGGCTGCTTAAGTCAGAGAGACTATGGTTCCCGCTGGGAGAACAGCAGGGTTCTGTACCAATCTCACATTAAAAGAAGGAAGCAGGAAACACCAAATGAAAAGAGAGTTCAGCCTACACAGTCATTGAGCTTAGAGGAATTCACCATGGAGACCTGAACACAGGTATGTAGGGGGTTGGCTGATTTAGTGTGGTCTGGTTTATGGCCACCTGGTGAGGAAATCTACACGGGCCTGTCAGTGTTTAAAGCCACCAAATTTGACCTGTACCCTGTCTCCTAGCCGTAACTTTAAAATACCTGACCATGGTCTACCATGCTAAGTGCTTTAGCAGATACAAGAAAAAAAATGCCGGGATGTTCTTAAGCGCTTAATGGCAGGCAGAACCAGAGAAGGTGCGATGCTTGGTCTCTGCTGATACTTGATTTACTACCTTTGGGTAGCAAAGCGATAATAATGCAGTCAGCAATGTTTTTTCCACCTTCCACCTCTATCTTCTTACTGGATGGCTGTGAGCCTTCCTTATTTATTACTTTAAGACGTCCAGCATGGAAAAAATGTTTTTTCACACTTTGCGAGGAAGCTCAGGATCAGAGCAAAGGGTTAGCCATTGCACAGAACCAGTGGAGCAACTCAAGCACTTGTGCAGAGACTAAGCGTGATTGCTGGGAATTGGGTCTTCAGTGAAGCAGAACTGACTGAAAGATTTAGTACAAACCTACCGGTGCCAGTGATGATGCAGGCTCAATGGACATATTTAAGATACATCTTGCTTGCTTAAGGATAGAAAAAAACAGCCTATAGTCATGTTCCCTTTCTTGAGCTTGTGCTTCCTGTTGGATTTAAGCAAGCACCAGTACAATTAGACCTAGTATTGAAGGAGATTTTCCTGAAATGAATGTCTAGTCCAAGGGTCCTGCAGGTCATATTTCCACAATCGTCCGCAAGCCAGTGGTCCAAGCCAAGAACACAGCTGCTTTAACTTTACATCACAGCAGAGGCAGCCAATAGCAAGAGAGAAGGATGTCTTCCAGGTGTTATTCACATAGATTAACAGGGAGAGAAGGAGAGTAACGTAACTGGAACACATCCTGACAAAACTTGGAAGAGAAATCCTGGACTGGCAGATTACTGAGAGCTTTATCTCTCTTTAATATCCGACATCTGTTGGCAGCCATGTGACACATGCTTCCTCCTCCAGTCTGGAGATTTAACACGAGACTCATCATCCTAATCATAATCAATCTCTCCATATATTAAAATGTTAGCAGAGAAGAATCCAACATGATATATGCTGGCTCTGTTTCGACAACATCTGCTTAAAAAACATGACCAATATCAGTGCATCAAAATTACAAATAGGCTTCTGCTGCTGTGAAAGATTCTTCTTGCAAATATTTACTCGGATCCTGAAAATGTAATGCAATTAGTTATAAACAGCCGTCAACATGTTGGACGCGAATACAGCCAAATTCAAGATAAAATGTCTTGCGCGATCTTGTCATTCTACAAAAACATGCTACTCCCATTATGGAAGCAACATAAACCATTAACACCCTTGTGTTGATTATTTTTCTATAACAGCGCCTCGTAATGACTTGTAATCCTTTTTATGTTCAATTTTTTTCTGCTTTCTCTTAAAAAAAAACTTTTTACTTAGGAACGACAAAGAACAAAAAGTTCTCGGTCCTGAAGGCTCTCTTGTAGTAGAGAACCTACTGAGTGTTGACAAGTGCTGCCACTGCAGACGTCTTGACAACGCTGCAACATCGCTTTAAAGAAAGATATTTCACATTAAAGACTATGGCAACATTTTGGTCAGATCGGATTTGATTGTTATGACAATTCACATTTATATAATTAGATGTTACTTTTATTTGATTCTAATGTGGACTCATTCTCATTGAAGATGCATGATCACATATCTGGTACAAATCTGGTACTGTATATAAAAAATAATTAGATCTGTGTGACATTAAGATAAAAAAAAAAATGGATTTGGGTCACTTCAGCCTGGTAATGTGAACGTAGCCAATACACTTTCATGGATCAAGTAACAGCATCAAGAACAGAATTCTGCACCCCATGCATCCTTGTCAGCCCCTTTACCAGCTTTAAGCCTGACTCACTCTATGCCTCACTTGTTATTATATGTTGAATAGAAACTGTCTGCCAATTGTTGAACTATAAATGAAAGGAATTATGATATATTTAATGAAATATTTATGTAAACTACATTTAGCTCTCTCAGAAGACCTCAAGGACTCCTCAAGGTTTGCTAAGTCTGTCCCAAAACCCACAGCTCGCTCCAGAAACAAGGAGCAAAACCACAAGTCCGTTTTTGTGGTCAGTGTAGAACAGAAATTTGCAAATCACACACACGCACACACACACCACAGAAAAATTGGCAAAATAAAAATTGAGTATTGGAATTCAAGTCACTGACTTTTTAAACCATCAAATAAATAGCAAACTCTAACTGATCGGTGTCTCTGTAGACAGTTAGGTTGAAAGTGATGGACTTAAACCTGTAACTGATTTTCTGGGAAGACAACATAAGTCAAGTGTATTTATGATATTTTTAAACAGGATGAATCTTTTAATCTATGACTTCATCTCATATCATCACTTGAATAAAAAATGTTGGCTAGTCCGACTTTAAATTATATATAATTTTTTAACTGTGTTACATCAGCGCTAAAAGATTCAGTGATATTTACATTTAAATGTTATATCTTTGTTAATAAGAGGTGAATTCAAGTCAAACCAGGACTTTTAATTGTGTAGAATAACAGAACACAATTAAGAGAATAAAATCTCCCATTATTTCATAAATCATCATTTCAGGATCATCCTTCATAGACATACGGCCTTCTTTAAAATATAAACGTCTTCTGTACATGTCAATCACTTTAACGGCTTCATTTCTAAGAAATCTCATCACAAGTCCTGGTTTGACCTGAACGCCCCCTCGTATGCAAAACGTTAAGCAGCATGACAAAATGAAATGTTAAACCTAAAGCATCTTATAAATGATGGCTTCTGAAAACATATTTATAGCAACCAGTTTAAAAACCATCAGTGTATCTGGAGTTCTTAAGGAAAAAAGTTTTAAACTGTCCTTTAAGATGTGCATGGAACATAAAAAAAAAAAAGAAACATCAAACCAAACACAAAGAGACACACATTTCCGTTCCAGAAAAAAAAATGTTGTGTTCTTAAAGAGTTTAAATAATTTCTTTAGATTCACGAGATGTTATGATGTGTGTTCGGCACGCTGACACGATTCCAACATTAACATCCTGGGGATATTAAACTTGGACGAACAACAGAGCTGACAAGAATGGCTGTCTCTGGAAATGTTCAGCAGTTTAACAGGGAAACCATGTTCTCAGTAAAACATAAAACATTACTTTCGCCAATAATTTTTAATTATTCTTGTTTAAGGATTGACCTGGTCCCCAACCATCAGGCATAACAGATAGTAATAAAGTTTCAACCAAAATGAATTCATGTTTCTGACACTGAACATAATGAGTATGTAAGGATATTTCAAATAACCAATATAAAATGTGGAGAACAACCGGTGCAGTCATATACACTTGGTGTAGTGAATAAAATTGCCTAATATGATGACTGTGCTAATAAATTAAACATACTTGAATAAACCTCTTGTTATAAGACAAATTGCATAATGAGAGGAGGAATGAGTTACAGTGTATTGGTTCAATGCAAGGTTTTAAGTTCAGAGTCCTTAAAATGCAACAGGCAGAATGTAGTGGCCTCTCTTCAATTACATATCTCACATAAATACATATCTCCAAAATAAATAATGAATTCACTAGGCAACAATGTTTTTATCCACAGTTAAACAGACACTTCTACAGTTAAACATTACAACGCAGCCAAAACACAGTATTGGTATTGATTTTTTTTTTTTTTAAGTTGTACATATAACACAGAAAATATGTGTGTGAAAGAAGCTACTTCTGAAGTTTATGCATCATAGAAATGACCAATCTTGAAAAATTTCCAAGTTGCTATCCTTTTATATGTGCAACATTTTGGCTATTTTTTTGTGTAATACTGTCTCGCTTCAAACAATAATTTTAAATGATAATTATTTATATTTCTGAGTAGTGATACTAAAATTGTTATAAGCTTCTAGAAGCATATAACGTAAAAATTGTTACGCATTCCGTGCAAAATTAATAATTTTTTTCCAAAAAAAAAAATCTGTAGTGTCCGTAACCATGTCAAATTTATGTTACAATAATTTACAAATAATACACTTTTCCAGGTTTGTGTCTTTTCAGTTAAAATCTAAATTTACCCTGTTTCATCTAAAAGACAATTAAGATCATTGCATTTTTGTAATTAAGTTTGTACAGACCCATATACATGTACAGTATAAGTTAAACAGAATTATCATTGAATTCTATTTGTTTAAATATTGACACTTTTTAGCAAACATGCATATTAAAGCACAGAAATAGCTTCAAATTTCAATGCAAGTTTTTGTCAAATTATAGACCAACACAGAATCTGCAGGCAACAATGCTGCATTTAACGCAATAGTTTTTCCGCTTTTAAAATAAAGATGCATCAATCGAATGGCCAGTGATTGAATTATGTGTAATAAACATGCAAAAGCTCCCAAATGATCTCAAAAAGTCGTCCAACCATTCAGAGATTATATGTTCGAATTCCAGCTGGGTCCAGGAAGCAGATTGGCCGTGCCTTTAGGGAGGAGGGGTGGCATACTTGCTCTCTAATGTCAACAGAGTCTATGCAGTTGACCTTATAGCTCGGCCTTGATCTACTCCTAGCAGTCTTCTGAACTGTGACTATTTTATTCATTCAACCTTATTGCTATCTTTGTGCATATAAAATTCTGGTGAAAGTTGTATGAACCAATGTTTTAGCCAAAAGACTAAGAAAAAAAATAATTTACAATTCCCTTCTGACTATAACCAGAGCTAAGGGCCAGGTGGAAATTATTATATTGCCTTGTTCAATATATCTAACCTGAAGAAATAAGTGAATTTGACACTGTTTTATTTGCTACATGCATTTAATAGATCCCTCTCTTATATTATAATTCTCTGAGCATTCGGTGCAGTAGAGCATTCGGTGCAGTGCTTATATTGTAAATAAGTAGAAATCCTAAGATTGGGAATGTAAAATCACCATTTCTCCCATCAGACTATTGTCTACTGGACAGAATTAACCTGCCAGCCTGCTGTTTGTCCATTTCAAACCTACACACACACACACACACTTTTTGGTTTATTTGATGTTAAATTTAGTCCTAATCATGTTCATTTTATTTAATTGCAGCAAAGCTGAGGATCATAACTTGAATGCTGTGATCATTACAATGCAGTGGCTAGACATAGTTATTAATTATAAAAATACAATTAAGTTTCATATTAAAGAAAGGTTACAAAATGTTTGTGCATGTTTCTTAGAACGAAAGAAAATTAGAAATCGCCCCCAAACTTGGGTTCAGCCAAGAAATTTGCAATCGGTGCATCTCTATTTCAACCAAAATAAATGAACTAGGCTAAAATAAAACAATCTTGTTATCTGACCCCGTAATACCCTATGACCTGTAGTTGCACAGTCCGTACAACTGTAACTTTAGTTTGGCTCAAACTGTGACTTTTTTGTTTTGTTTTATTTTGAGACTAAGACTTGTCAAATGTTAAATGCAACCTTACAAACTAACAGAGCTACTAATATCTGCACATTTTTGTGCAATGTGTTAAAGCTTGTCTGTAATCAGATTCCTTTCAGATTGTATTCATAATCATTTTTAAAGCATGTAAATTCTTTTTTTTCCCACAAAAACTAAATAATTATATACTATTCTCTTTATAAAAATACACTGATCAGCCAGAACATTAATGGTCACTGAGAGTTGAAGTGAATAACACTGATCACTTATAAAATGAAGCAAAAAAGCCAACGTTGTCACTAAACAAATCTTGTGTGCCACTAAAGAACATGCTAATTATACAGATCATTATGCAATTCATTCAGGTGGAATTTTCTTTCACCCTCTCATATAAACACTAAGCGCAGCGGAAACTGATAATGAAATGTAACCTACTCCACAACAAGCATTTTACAGTATAAACACTACTTTCAACAGCCCCACGATAAAGACTTCCTAACAATACGCACAGAACAAAATGGTGACACCACACACTGGCTACGGTGAATGAGACCAAAGCTCCTTGGAGGGAAATGGTGAACCAACTGAAGCAAAGAAAACACAAGAGGAGCCACTTGATGCACACAATAGAGGAGGATTGAGTATCTCTGGTAGCAAGGAGAGCGAATAAGGAATGATTTAGGTGGCCATGTTGATAATGGAGCTCTTCAGTCAACGGCTCTGTCCTAGATTACAGAACAAAGGGATTTCTTTAAGCATCTGAAAGCATTTAAAAATCCCCTTGGCACTGTCTCTGTGGAGGGTCAAGTGCCATCTACATTACTGAATGTAGCCAGTCGCACCATAACTGTAGAACAGAGTATTTGTCCTTATATGTTCATTCTGAACTGAGGAAAATATACTATATTGTAAGAAATCTAACTGAAACCTAAAGCCTATACAAAATCACAAGTTATTTGGAGTACCCAGCTTGTGGTGCACAAATCATAGAAAAGTGGCAAAAAATTCAAATGAACTCCGAATAGTTGAAAAAAGGGAACAATTTGTGCATGTGCATAAATGTATATAGAGCTAGAAGGTCTCTGTATATCTAGGTGCGTTACTTAGGGACAATTCCAGCAACAATTGTCTACAAATCCCTGTCAAGACAGTTTTATTACTCTTCCAACAGTATGAAAATCCACATTATCGATTCTCTCAGCTTACTGAGGGAAAAAAAGACCAAGCAGATCAACTGGAAAAGCAGTCAGATGAACCATAATCCTGGCATCCTGATTGCTTTTCCAAGCAATGATGCCGGTCAGACTTGGAACGTCACAGTCACTGTCAGATTAATTGAAGGGGTTAGACACATCCTGGGTAAGGATCATCTCCCTCTGACATTTACAGGATATTCCTGGGCAGCCCTAAACCCTATGGAACGCAGATCTTCTAGAGCTCAAGCTTTGAATGGAAAGGCACATGTTCACTGTTCACTCTTAGCTGCTTTTTTTGTCTAAAAGAAAAGGCATAGTTTGGCCTTGTGGATAAGTACTGAGGAGAGAGTGCTTGCAATAATTATGTAAATAGGAAAAAACTAAATTCTACCTTAGATGACACAAAGAAAGAGACCAATTAGTAAAGATGGATGTCTAGGTGCTTCTACAATAGTGTTTTCACTAAACAACAGAAGGAAAGGCAGACTATAGACTCACACTGAGCCAAACCTGTAATTTGTTACACCACGTTATCATCTTCTACGACAAAGAGAAGCTCTGCAACACTGCCAAAGAGTTTCGGTGTTGATGGTAACGCTATTGTCGTGCAATGAATGAAATGATTATGGGCCAATTCAGGCAAAGAAAGAAAAGGAATCCAAAAGTAAAACAATCTTCCCAAAAGGAAAACCTATTAAAAACTGTTCCTTTTGCTGCCATTAGCTCACATTAGCAATGTTTCCGATGCCAAAACTCATTTCATTCAATCTTACTGGAGTACAAGGCCATTTACAAAACTAAAAATATACAGCAACACTTCCATGCTCGCAGTACAGTACATGACACACGTAAACCTGGCATTCGTTATAATCATTTGTTATAATTTACAGTGTTAAATATATGACAATAAAATTACTGCCTTTTAAATACCCTAAGGCTAGCTTGTATCAAGAGCAAGCTGACAAGCATAGCTAGCTGCTGTACCTAGCGCTTCCTGTTGAGTCATGTTATATTAGCTGACTAAACTTAGGTCCTGGGGGGACAAAAAAAAAAAATCAGACCTCAATAGCCTGAACACAGGCTAGAAACACAGCTTTTTCTTTTAAATAAGGTTTGCTTTATATCAAGTGTAAGATGACTAGCTAGATAACTGCCTCCTATTAACTTACATTATGCTAGCTGCTTAAAGCTAACAAGTGAAATGCTATCTGGCAGTCAGTTCACACCCTGTGCACTGGTAATAAAAACATTAAGTCAACATTTATTTGGAAGCTACATTCTTTAGCTGGAGTGACAATTTTTAGACTGTTACAGGACTGAGTCTGTTAAATATTCTCTTTCATAAAAACAGTGCTGCTGGTTTCTCAAATCTGACTGCTAAGAAGGTGTTGATTCATTTTCTATACCAGCTGCTCTGACAGCAAGCCCAGCTGCAACACACTTCATATTATCATCACTTTGTTCCAATATGGGCAGCACAGTAGTTTACTGGTTAGCATTGTCGCCTTGCACCTCCAAGGCCAGGGTTCGATTCCCAGTACGAGGTCTGTGTGCATGGAGTATGCATGTTCTCCCCTTGCTCGGTACTCCAGTTTCCTCCCACAATCCAAAGACATGCAGATTAGGCTAACTGGCTAACAACTGGGTTCCCAAATTGCCCAGAATGTGTGAATAAAAGTGTGTGTGTGCGCATTGCAATAAATTGGCACCCCATTCAGGATCTACCCCACCTCGTGCCCCAAGTCTGGAATAGGCTCCAGGCCCCCTGCGACCCTGAATACAGGATAAAGCGGTCTAGACGATGAGAGAGTGAGTGCACGAGTGTTCTAATATGTTGTAATTATTTCTATAGTAATTAGATAATTCAAAGAGGATTGCATGTAAATAAAAAGAAATGTAAAAAAAATTACATTAAATAATAAGACATTTGCAACTGTTGGCATGGTAACATTTTTCCATAAAGAGATAGTCTTTTAATGTTTAGAAAAGGAGTCTCGAAGGTCCAGTGCTTTGAAACAAATATAAGATATAAGACTGTTTCTTGAAGTTTTCAGACAAGGTAAAGTTCACAGGATGAAGCACTTTGTTTCCTCAATAGCATGACAAGCTGCCTTTTTTGTCCAGTTACCTTTGAGCGAGAGAGAGAGAAGAAAGCCAGGTGATGGAATGAATGTTTATAGCTGCGAGATAACAGGAGCTAACTTGTTCTTTGAAATGTTCCTTAACATTACATGTACTTATAATCAGATTTTAAAAAAGTATAGCATGTTCTTTAAACAATAAGAAACTGTTTGTATTACAAACCGGATTCCAAAAAAGTTGGGACACTAAACAAATTGTGAATAAAAACTGAATGCAATGATATGGAGATGGC
>JAQMYJ010000009.1:18987554-19001546 GCA_030014305.1 Clarias laeviceps
ATCTCCACATCATTGCATTCAGTTTTTATTCACAATTTGTTTAGTGTCCCAACTTTTTTGGAATCCGGTTTGTATTAGAACTGTAGTCTAAGAAGAATAGTGCACTTGCAGGATGTGCAGTTTTTTGGAAAATAATCAACTTGATCCCCTCAGGTTACATCTCAGCAACCTCTTGCTGATTATTTTCCTATAAAAGCGGTTGTGTTTTTTTCCCCATAGATACTATGTGACTGATAATTGTTAGTAAGTGCACCAAAGATACAGACAAAGAACCCATAATGGCCGATTTTCCCAAACTACAAATAAATTCTTCCAAACAGAGCTGTTCCCACTACATGTTAACGTTTTAAATTCTGCTTGAGATTATGGGCTGAAGGTATTAAATAACCTGAACAAACACAAAAACCGAAGCATAAACATGGATAGATCTAGAAATAAACTGCAACCAACTGTTTGGGAGGACAGATTATTGAAAAGGCAGAATGAATCATAGTGACTCATAATATGGCGAGGGGAAAAAAATTGGAAAAATGGTCGATCAGAAATCCTATTTAGGCTGCTGCATGCATAGATGACTTCATCTGGCTCCTATTAATTGGCTAAGTTTAGGAGTGCCAACAATATGTGTGTGTGTGAGTTCAGTGAAATCTGAGAGAGCTGAGCTAGAAGAGGGATCTATGGGAGTCGTCTAGTAAAACAGAACAAGTCACTTCTGACTGCTGACCAGTGAGCTGTGGTCCCAAGGTGAAATTCCACCCTGGGAATCTGTCAAGAAAATAAGAAAAAATGCAAGTGTTTAAGTCTATGCATGCGTGACTGTATGAGTTAGTTTGTGCTGAACGTCATGACATCAGATGTGGACATTAGTTGAAAAAGAGAGGGAGAGATCTGAACTCTGCATACAAGCAGTGTAATTAAACACAGATGCCATTAAACAGTTTTTCACTTATCAGACACCTTCCCAGTTTCCACTGCCTTGTCTTTTTTTCCCATCCAACAACACAATTAATCCTTTTAACATTCACAATCAGTGCCTTTGTATCCATAACCGACCTTAAGAGGGAAAAAAAGCAGGCTTTTCAATGATTGAAGAAACGCTACGCATATTCCAAAACAGGCTGCAGACTTGTCAAAACGGGTCAGGCGTGATTAGTCAACCTGTAGATTCCTGCCAAGTCAACACAGATGTTTCACCTTTGCAATTCAGTCAGATTTAATATAAAATGATTTAAAGAATCACACCTTCATATCGGCTATGCTAATGCACAATCTACAGAAATCTCATCATCTCGTCGAACAGATTCCTAATTTCGTGTTACAGTTATTCATGTCGATGCATGCAAGAGCATAGCACTATAAACATTTGACATACTGCATCGACAACCATGCCAACACTTAAGTGGTTGCTTAGCGCTGTTTGATTAGCTCCATCAACACGGGTTAACATGATCTGGATATGCCGACGATCGAACACAACCATCAGCAGATCCATTTCCGTCATCACGGCAATGGTATGTCAGCGAGAGCTGAACAGCAAAGCCTTTTCATGTGCCAGGAGATTTTATCACCGTCTGCACGCTAATGGTATTTTCACCAATTGCAAAAAAAAAAAAAAAAAAAAAACAGATGTTATCTGCAACCAGCAGCAGGGATAACCCTCATCGTTAAGGTGAGTTACTGATGGTAATTTCATCCCAATGCCTGGGTTAAAACAACAGTCCAGCTTGTAAATACAGGATATTCTCTTGAAGGCAAAGCAAAAATATGTAAAATGGAGTGGCGGAACAAAGGTTGAAAATGCTAACAAAAAACGAAAGAAACAATTCTGAGAACAGTATTTATATTATAGATATTATATAAAACCACATAATGCAACACTTAAACAAGTACGCACGATCCACAATAAGACAGTGTCCTATGTGTGTGTTTACGAGCTAAATTAACAACATGCGTCAGAATGCAAAAAAAAAGGCTCATTTGAGGACCGAACTGTTTAACACTGCCTCCGAGTATCTCCACAGCACATATGGAAAATATATGGAAATGTCCATGCCTATCAAGTGGAAACTTAATCAAAATAAACAATGGTGTCATACAAAACAGCCAGTGGAACATGTCCCACTGTTAAAATCGGTTTTCAATTCCTAAGACATCCATAAAAAAAATTAATTAAAAATTTTAAAAAACAGAGGCACAGATGCTGAAAATCACAACTGATTACAAACTCTTTGCATACGGATGATGTAAATAAAGGTCCTGATTGAAATTCTTAATGAAGTTGAATTTTAGCATACACACCAACACGTTTTCCGTCTACACTCTTAGGATAAAAGGTTCGACTATTCTTAAGCTTATCCCCATACACAATGTCTCCATGGTTCCATGCAGACACGATTCCTTTTTCCAAAAAGATACAACCCACATTGAGAGCAAGATCCCACTACTCATCCAAAAACCCTTGAGGAACTTTTTTTTTCTCAACGAGTATTAAAAAAAAGGCTGTTGTACTTTTCTTCATGCTGCAGCTTCATTCAAAACATGTGCAGGTTAAAATGGTGGATTATGGAACAGCAAACTTTCAGCTGCTTAACAAATGTCTACTTTTTTTTTAAAAAAGTTTCCCAAAGTTGACTCAATTTTTAAAGAAAGATGAAAATCCTGTCTCTTCACTAAAGAATGCCTGGGTTGTTCTATGTAAAGCCCTGCAAAAGAAAGCTTTCCTTCGAAATGAGTTAAAAGCACAATCGCACATTGAATCGCACAAAAAAACAATTCTTTCCAACAAGTTTACTGAGTCTGTTGTGTTTTTCTCCATGTTGGTGGTTCATTCAAAACATGTGCAGGGCAACATTGTGGAACACCAAAGTCTCAGCAGCTTCGGCTTCTCATGTTTCTAAAACCAAGGAATTTCCCAAAGCTGACCAGAATTTGAAGAGAGTTTATCTTTACTGAATATGAACAGATTTCAAACAGTAAGATTATACAGACTAAACTACAAGGGGCGTTCAAGTCAAACCAGGACTTTTGATTTTTTACAGAACACAGTTATGAGAGAAAGAAAATCAAACCTTTTTATGATGTGTTTAAATAGAAATAAACACAAAGGCAAATAAAGAACAGTCATGTAACCTATGACCTCATTTCATGTCATCATGTTTTGTTTTGAGAATAAATAAAATAGTTGTCTAGTCTAACTTTAAATAATGTATTTTTAACTGTGTTATAGAAAAGCTGTTTTTACATTTAAATGTTATAATTTTGAATGAAGTGCATTCAAGTCAAACCAGGACTTTTGATTGTACAGAATAACAGAACACAGTTATGAGAGTAAAAATCTACTGTTATTTCTCTATATAACCCCCTGCCACACTAATGCACATGTCCCAGCATTTCACTAGTGGTTGGATACCATCAAGGCAGAATTTTTTCACTATGCCGGCATCAGAGTGCTTACTTCATGCCTGAAATGCTGGCCTCCCAGGAAATCCTTTAATGGCCCAAACATGTGGAAATGGCTTGGACAGAGGTCAGGACTGTACAGGAAATGTGGCTATAACTTCCAGTCGAGTTCCTGTAACATGCAAGTGGTGTTTGTGAATGATTGTGTGTACAGTTCCCACAGACAGATGTGGCTCTTCTGCAAGCTGGGGACCTAGATTTTCAAGGATCAGGCGTTTCACTCGCTGAATTTTCAACTGCATTTTCATTCGCAAAAAAAAAAAAAATTATCACAAGTCCCGGATTGACTTGAACCCCCAACATATTTACAGATACAAAGCTATTGAAGCATCAGCTGAATTAATCATGCTGACATTGGAAAGAAATCAAGGTCCTAACAATAACCTCATGCTTTATTTCTTAGTTACGTAATAGCTTGTAGAAGAATTTGAAGCATATTTTTGTAAAAGTCAGTTTATTTGTATTCGAAACAGTTTCTCGGGAGGCGTCCATAATGTAAAAAAAAAAAAAAAAAAAAAAAAGGTTCTTCTGTTACAAGACTCTTGCATCTGGACGAATAAACGCACACGGCACAGCCGAGTTTCTACGGGGTCCCTTCAAGCTTTGCGTGACACCGGAATATGATCACTTGTATCAAATATTTATTTACAGAACACTACACTCATTATATTATGGCAAATATAAAGCATGAGGTTAAAATCCAGATGTAGTTGCCATTATGAAGGCTAATTATAATCAACCTGTGAGACCACACTCTTCGGTTTACTTTATTTATTCTTCTAACATGTTCCGTAAGAGACAATGTACGTGATGTAAACCGCAGTGACTAACTTTTAAAAGACTTCCAAAGCATCCGTCATCTGGGATTGCTGGAGATAATTAAAAAGCTGGTGCTCTTTTAAACAGAACTTAAAATTGAAACATATTTTCACACAGATGAGAAAAAAAGACAAAGAGGAATAGAAAAAAAACACAAACAGAAGAAACCCTTTTAGTGCAAGTTGATGTGATGTCTCATTGTTCACACATGTTTTTATCGTGATTTATTTATCCGTTATGTCATCGTTCCAGTCTCCGGAACTTTTCTAAACAGAGCCGCCCCCCCATGGTCTTCACTCACTCACTCACTCACTCATCTTCTATACCGCTTTATCCTGTATTCAGGGTCGCGGGGACCTGGAGCCTATCCCAGGAGGCTTAGGGCACGAGGTCTTGATACATTTAAATAGTATTAAAGAGTTCATTTAAAGTTCAGTAGAAACAAACTAGATCCAGTGGAATGCCTAACAGCGGGATCTTAAATGTTAAACAAAGTATTTCATCCTCTTCTGTCTGTCAGTGCAGCACATAATTTGAGGACATTACAAGTACATTGTGTTTTCTATGCCAGAACTCCAAAATGCAATTTTCACTCATCACTTTTTTTCCTCCTCCCTCTGTATTTCAGTTTCAGTGCCAGGCTAGGGTACCACCTGATGAAATGCCAGATCTCTAAAGAAAACAGCTGGAGGACCTCAAATCAGTGAAGACAGATACATGATGGATGCTCATGAAAGACTCTCTGTGCTCCATCGTCATTTGGCTGACTCTTATAATCTGTCTAGCGGTGGCCAACAGACGTTCCTCTACACATCTCTGATAAATTCATGTGGAGGGGGTAACAGATGTTATCTGGACATGGCAAACCAGAAAAAGAAGGACACTCCTTCAACTTCCATGCCTGGCCTTACTGTGGATCAAGCCGTAAAAATGCTCATCTGACACAAAAAAAATACATGTCAAAATTTTAAGCAAGAAAAAAGAAAGAGCTATAAAACTTTACTTGCAAATCAAAGTAATGTGAGGTAACGAAATATCTTAAAAACGGGACGCTATTGCGATTCCTTTTAGAATAAAAAAAGCACGATAAAAGCAGCGAGATTTCATTACAGAACAACTAGTTCTCACTCCTTTGCATGTATTTGCTTTATTGGTGTTAAATAAAGAACACAAGTGTTGTCTTGCATATTTTCCAAGACCAAGGCTGGGACTTTCCCAGAGTGAGCAGTAACACCTGTTTTCATATTGCTAAAATTATTAACCAGCCAAAAAAAAACTTTCATAACCCAATCTCTACAATCTCTACTTCCAAGTCATCTTGCTCCTCCCTTTCCCTCTGGTTAATAACCTGACTTGACATTTGTGACAAATCAAATCTTTTTGATGTCAGTCATCTTCAAACTGCTTCCTTTATGCACATTTGTAAGCTGCACCCATAAAAAGGCCCCTGAGCATACCAACCTTTATCCTTTCGCCTTGGAAAAGATTAGCGGCTCCTGCACATGCAGGCACACAGTCCAACGCAACCGTAATGTCGTTACATCAACACTGCTTTTGATTAGCAGCACGGCATTGGACAGAAACCAGCTTTCATTTAGTCTGAAAATCCACTAGTTACATAATCAGTCATTTCCTTAGAAAAAAGAAAAAACGAAAAACAAAAAAACACCGCATGGTATTTATGGACAAGTTGGACTCATTTGAGGTCTTTTTCTCAGCAGGGTGTTTGCTTTTACGTTTTATGCACTTAGCATCTTTGTAATTAGTTCTTTGAGTCATGTGATGTATATAGATGTGAACATATCAGATTTTTCCTTAATAAAAAAATAAAAATAAAATATTATTATTATTAATAATAATAATAAAGGCAAGCTTTTACAGTCCATTTGACTCCAGAACAGTCAGACAATTATGGACTCCAGTGATTATGCCTGAGACATATTTCACCATCATTAGCAAAGAAAATTAAGTTCAAACACAAATGTGAGATTGTTTTTCCTAATGTGTTGAAATAGTACAAAATGATGAAGGATTCGTTTCCATTTTAAAAACAACAACCAACAAATCTGAGGGAATGACATTGTTCCAATATACATCATAGCAGAATGAAGTATGATTTAACTCTAGAAGAAGCTACGGTTCTTTCGTAGTGATATATTACAATATCGCTCCAGACAAACCAAGAACAAATAAATACTTTTTAAAAAATGGCTTAAAACGTGTTTAACTCACAGCACTTCCTACAAATTACCAGATAAGTAATTCACATCAGTTTTTCACCATGGACCAAGACCCGGTCCAATTTTCCAACAGAAGGCAACCGCATTAATATTTCACTGCTGAGGCTGAGCGCGCTCCACTGCTGATGGGTCACTGTGTCAAAAATTGCCATGTCAGCTCTTCGTTCAATCCCCGTGTCTCCTACTAAACATTCAGATGGAGTTGAATCCTGATATAGCAAACTGTTTGTACTATTTCAGCACTAATGGAAGCATTACCACAGTCTTCCATACAGCCCCAAAGGAAGCACGCCTTAGACAAGCTAATGATGTGTCAGTGTTTAAGTAAGTAGATAAGAATTTTTTTGGGTTTATGTCAGAGGATCATCACCTGGCATATCAGACGGAGATTAGCACTGTTTTTACAGTATGTGTCACCAGATCTATCACCCGTTCAGGATTACAGGGGGAAAAAAATCTCCTTTTATGGTGAAATGTATGACCAAGTGCTGTTACCTACTCAGAAGCTGCATTACAGACTTTTTATTCAGCTTTGTTCAGTACAAACCAACTTCGGAATGATTTACTGTTGAAATGCATGAAATCTGTTAAACCTGCTATATCTCGGCTGTTACATGCTATGAGATTTATGACCGTTGCTGCACACATTCGGTTACAAGTTAAAGTCTTACAAGATGCTCCAGACCATTATTTATACGAGGGGGTCATGTGTTAATTGTGTCGAGTAAACATTACTGTTATTTCTCTATATAATCACCTGCTACACTAATGCACTTATCTCAGCGTTTCACTAGTGCTTGGATACCATCAAGGTACAATGTTCGCTCAGTACACCGGAGACTGGCTGGTACAATGGAGTCACGAAACGCTGGCCTCCCAGGAACTCCAAGTGGTGAATGTGTGGACAGTTTCCACAGACTCTTCTACAAGTTGGTGATAAGTTATCTGTGGATTTTCAAGAATCAGGCATTCCACTCGCTGAATGTTTATGGGAAAGACTGCAGTGGGCTCTGAGCCACCTTCTCCAGGACCATCATTCATGAACTCACTGCCTTTCTTTAAAAAACTAAAATTGCATAATTCAAATGTCTCATAACTGTACTGTGCTTGAAGTCTTCTGTAAAGGTCAATCCGTTTTACACATTCATTCATGAGAAATGTAATCAGAAGTCCCGCTTTGACTTGAACGACCTTTTAGTTTCAACTCCTAAATGCTAACATTTTGTTTTAACTGAAATAACATTGATCAAACTTTATTTCCTACCATTTGCTATGATGAGGAAGAGAAATAATCAGTCTGGTTTCATGCCTTTTTCTTCCCCATTTCGGTATAAAGTCTACTAGTCACTATACTGCGAGCAGAGGGAAATCAAGATGACAGAGAAAAAAGTACTGGAAGTTACAGTAGAAAGAAAAGTGTAGATCTGTTTTCATAATCCAAGATATCATTTCCCCCATGTTACTAGCGTTTTGTTTTATTCATTATCTATGAAATTGTATTTGCTGTTTTTCCTTGCAGTGACCAGTTCTGTATACCACCACCACCACTTTTAATACTACCATCCGGCAGCCACCCAAAATAATTTTAGCACATTTCCTTTTTTTTATTACCCCCTGAAATTTATCTGCAGCCATGTCAATGCGCATTGAATAGACTAAAAATTATTATTTAAAAAACACATGTAATATAACTAAAACACTAAACGCCTCTCAAGCACAACAGTCAGAAATCATCCCCAGATTTCTACACCGTTTAAAAAGACCCCTTGCTGGAGGTACAGCTGGAGAGGTTTATAAGGGGAGGAAATTTTTTCTATTAATAATAAAAAATACACTCACTGTTGATTCAGACTGATCCTTGGCTCCACTAGGCTTAGAGAGTTTATTCGCGAGCTAAAGCTGGGTGGCCCTTGGAAAAATGTCGCTTTATGGGCTTAACATGGAGTCTGGATGAATTGGGGTCCTTAAACTGTCAGAAGAAATCTTAAGAACTGGAGACAGTAGAAATTCCACAGACTTAGGTCATCCATGAGCAGGAGCAAAAAAAGGCAAAAGGATAGCTTGAATGCTAGAATATTATAGTTTGTCAGTCAAGCTATTTAATATATATATATATATACCTTCCATAAAATGTAAAGGATCATAAACAACAAAGAAAACTTCCCTTTTACAAAGCTGAAGAAAGAAATTTGAGGAGTAAGAAAGATAATTTTGTTAGGAAGTTCCAAGAAAGTGCTTATAAATCTTCAGTTCAGTGTTTCTTTTTTTTTTTTTTGGTTTATTCAATGCAATCAAGACTCACCAAAGAAAAAAATATAATATTAAGCCTGTAATAACCCAGCTGCCTTTTCAAGACAAAAAATCAACTCCAATTTATTTTATTTCTACAGTCCTTCACCATTCATCTCTTTAACTCCTGATTGGGGCTATTTTCAGGATATTCGAAAATTATTAGATATTTTGCATCGAAATGATGCAAAATATCTAATAATGTGTTCTATCAACTTCATTTCGCCACAAACGGCTATCCCTCATAGCATCTCCCAATTTATGGAGCGTGATTTAGGCACCTTCGGTTCGTTCCCGGTCATGGCACTGAACCAAGAAAGGGGCGGAGGTGTGGAAGCAAGCAGTAATGTTTGGAATAGAGGTTCTCTGAAACCATAGACCAAAATCTTAAAACCATTCAAAAAACATTTCCATTTCATACCCAGCCACTGACCACAGTCCTCTTAACTCAGTCTGGTTAGAAAATCAGGGATGCCTTTCATCATCATGACATATCTTTCCAGGAGCAGCACAAGCAACTTTATTACCAATGCAGACTGTGCAGAGTATTGCACCGGATTGTACAAATGCGCCCTCTCTCTCTCTCTTTTTTTTTTTTTTTGGCCTGCAACTCAAGAAGTATTCAAGTCACACTGTGTGCAGATTATCATTGGTACACATCCATGCCTCTATAGGTTAATTACCTATAAATGAAGAACAAAGTGTACTTAATGTTCATTTTCACCAGCCTGGATACTCTCAGAGGTACTTTGATGTATAATCCCTATATAAATAGTGTCCATGCATATCAGTTTAAGGAGCTGACAGACTTTTTAAAGAATTGATGAGGAAATTGAGTAAATTCAAAGCTCCTGAAGGATCAGCAATACGTTTCTTCGTGGATTTCCAGCTGAAAATCCTCTGTTGTGGCTCAGGGTGTTAGGTTCTTTGTAGATTTACGCCCTTGCCCTGGTTAAAACAGGATTAACCCAGTGGACTCTGGCTAACTCCTCAACCGTGTCCACTTCTTCTCGCTCTGCTTCATTTCACGGCTCAGAAGCGGGACAGGGAATGGGGGGAGGAAGGTGTTGTAAAAAAAAAAAAAAAAAAAAAAAGGCAACATGCACTTTTCTTCTTTGTTTCATCATTCCATAGGTCCTGTAACAACTTAGCCCTTCATAAATCAAGTCAGAGTGGTCGTCTTTGTTGGCAGATTGGCAAAACCATTTTTTTGTACATCGGTGGGGGGAGATTTCTGTAAGTACTGTAAATATACCCCAGATGTTCTCCTTCCAAACTAGGTAGATCTGTTATTAAAGCCCTAAACTAATTTAGCAACAGCGAGGACCTCTCTGGAAGCAGGGCTCGAGTAAAGCTGCACAGCGGGAAACTCAACATCAATCATTCTGACTGGCTGTTATTGTTCGCATTCGCTTTGCTGGATTAGTGTTGGGCATGATGGGAAATTGGAATGTCATGGTTGTTCGTCCAGAACACCAACCTCATGGACGCAAACAGCATTTGACGACAAAGTTAACAAGTCTTAATTTCAAGCCCCTTAAGTGACCTCTCTGTGTTGAGCAGCATCAAGTCAGTTATCTTGAACGCCACTGGCAGAACAAAACAAATTCAGCACAAACAGGGTTAAAAGATATTCAATTAAAGGGGGAGGGCAGGATGCAAATTAAACATTCATGTTTGAAAAATCCATCCATCTTTTACCAAAAGTCCTCCTTTGTTTGGCTCCAAAATAATCACCTCTGGGTTTGAGGACTCTTCTTAGCAAGTGAATCAATTACCATGTCAATGAACTTGCTGAATATCCACACACCTTGTTCATGGGGGGCGAGTGGTGCTGGCCAAAAGAGCTCAACCTCCTGTGGTTAGGCACAAACACCCAACTCCCAAATGGATTTAACTTAAAGCGGCGATCTGACTGTCACTTATTCACAGATACACACTTTTATTCAGCATTTTCAGAAAGGCATTAATAGTGCTAAATTCCAAGCTTCAATCTTAACCAGGCGAACCATTCAAACACTTTTTAAGCCAGACAAGAATCAGAACTGCTGGAAAAGGGTGATAAAAGGGTTAGGAGACAACCTCCAGGTCTCAACATCTGCCCCCACCCTTAAACTCTGTAACCAAATGGAATGGCAAGGCCCCAAGAGGGCAAGCTCAAAACAGGAAACATGGACATCTGTCACCCCCCCCCCACCCACCCCTGCAGGGAGCTAAATGAATTAGTGATTCTAACAAAGGTGCATCACTTTCAAATAATCTTATTGACTGTCTGCTAAGGCAACCTGAGGAATGTGTTAACGAAGTGGATCAGAGCTGGTGTTATGGTGCTATGGAAATTGGATATGCACGCAGCATGCACTTTTAAGGTGATGGAAAATTTATTTGAAACTGCCAGTGGCACCAGATTTTATAGTTTGGCCAGATTACGTCACTTTATCTATGCGCATCAAATAGACTCGCAGCACTTGTAACAATGTAACGCAATTCAAAGGTTGTTTTGTTTCGGTTGCATTTGATCTTTTTCGAAGTGTATTTATGAGGAAAAGAAAACAAACAAACATAAAACACTTACCTGCGCCTCTCACAGTGGTCAAGACGGACAAGGCGAGAAGAAGAGTTTTCACAGAATTACGCAAAGTCAAACGAATAATCCTTGAAATATGCATCCTTCCAGGGAATAAACTCAGCCAGTCTATGGACAGGGCATCAAACATCCAGCACAGGTACTGATCAGGGCTCTTCTTCCTGTTAGAGGTACAAACTCCTCCGAGTTTGTTTAGAAATGTCTGTGAAAACAAGCCACTTTTTTTTTTTTTTTTAGGTTAGAAATAAAAGCTGAGCTGTGAATACGGCTCTTGTTTGTGGTGGCGGCTTTTCAGAAGAGCTGCGCGTTTCATTCCGGGAGCTGCACAACGCGTTCGCGCTTCTCAGTGCTGGAAAAGTGAAGTGAGAGAAGCGGAGGTGTTTCTTCACCAAGCTCGGGATCCGTCCTGAGGGAGGGAAGCGGGAAACGTGGAGCCAGGCTCCTGGCATGAATGAAACGCGCCACCTACGGGTGATAAACTGTATTGACGGCGCACATGCTGTAGCCAGTGGACGATGAAATGGAGAGCAGTGATCTAATCCTAATTTGAAAGAAACTAGAAAGAATCGGATTACCTGATTACATGTATAGGTAACTATTAAAAACTACATGGAAAACTAGGGAAAATAGTTATGGACACATTCATGCGCACTTCATATTTATGTTTCATTCTTGGATCATGCACACAAGTCACTTTAATAATAAGTCACTTTCCTGCATATTTGCAAACCGCCCAGTCATTTTTCTTTATTTATACAAAAAGTTCAATTTTTTCTATTGCACAGAATATTTTAATTTTTATTTGTACAGAAATATTTTTACTCTCTTTTTACCTAGCTAAATTTTATTTTTTATTAAAATTTATTTTCTTTTTTTATTCATATTAATTTCTTTTAAATAAGATTTTGCTTTTAAGGTCACTGGCAGTCGTGTAAGCATTTCACTGCATTTCGTACTGTAAATGACTGTGTATGTGCCAAAGAAAATTTGAATTTGAATTTTTTTTGTCATATTTCTGAAAAAACTGTTGTTGAACAGACAAAGTGGTGGCACGATGGCTTATTGGTTATTGCACCTCAAGGGTCCAGGTTCGATTCCCGCATGTTAGTGGGTTTCCTCCGGTGACCTCCTTGGCATTCCCAAATGGCCCAAATAAGTGAGTGTGTGAGTGTGTGTGTGGTATTCTCTGCCTTGTGCCCTAAGTCTCCTGGGATAGGCTCCAGGCCCCCTGCAACCCTGTGCACAAGATAAGCTGTATAGAAGATGAATGAATGAATGAATGAACAGACAAAGGGGAAGCAAGGTGGCTTTGTAGTTAGCACTGTCGACTTGCACTTCCAGGGTCTGGGTTCAATTCCCCGACTCTGCATGGAGTTTGCATATTCTCCTCGTGCTTGGTTTCCTCCCACAGTCTAAAGAGATGCAGATTAGGTTTACTGGTGTTCCGAAATTGTAGTGTGTGAGTGTTGACTGGAGGTCCTACCACGGGCGCAATGTATAAATACAAATACAATGGTCACCATTGGCCGCCATTGGTTGGTCCCTAGTAGGACTTTGGACAGAAGAACAAATAACAAAATATGCATGGCCTCTTAAAAAATCTTGTAAGACGAATGCATTGTAAAAATATGTATTTGTATTATATGTACCATTTATAAATCTTATGACTGAATTCTTATGAATCTTATGACTGTTAATTCAATCATGTAAAAATGTAATAGTTCTCTTGTTCAAATCAATATTTCTGTAAAGTTTGATTGAAACAGGACAGCAGTGGTCATGTTTAAATGTAAGCTCTTAAAGTTATTTAAGAAAACATCCATCCTCTTTGTCTCAGTAACACACTGGCTTCAATAGTGTCCAATATGTCTACTACACATTTTTTTTTAACTTTCATTGACTCTATTTTCAGTTTGGTTACGTTTCCTGAAATCACCCACAATGCTATTTGACTTCCTGCTGGGATTACCAGTGAGAATTCCTCTCTACCTAAAGAGAGCAATGCAGCAGCGCTTTAGTCCTTGAGTTTGTCCAGCTTTCTCACCTCCCCATGTGTACTTTCTGGTTAGATAAGATTCCTAAGGTTTCCTGTCAGTGTAATCATGGTCATCATCTTAGGAACTAGATGCTCATTAAATTAGTAACTAGCTGGATTTCTCGATTCCAAATTACATACAGTACGTTACAAACTTTGAAATATTTTTTAACATCACACATTTTGTGTGTCACGTTGGACCTCTTCTTAAGGACTTTCTTAAGAGCCATTTAAGTTTCAAGAACCTTCGATTCCATTCCCACCTCGGGTCTGTGTGCATGGAGTTTGCATGTTCTCTCTGTGCTTGGTGGTTTCCTCCGGGTAATCCGTTTCCTTCCACAGTCCAAAGACATGCAGATTAGGCTAATTGGCATTCCCAAAATTGCCTGTAGTGTGATTGAGCCAAAATCTAGTTTGGCTAGATTAAATACAAGATGACACAAAAAAACGGGAACTTTTTTACAATCCAATAAAACTAGAAGTGATAGAAATAAATTTTATTCATAGTAATTGAAACCTAAAACTTGTAGAAATACTAAAGTATATTTAACTAAATGTCACTA
>JAQMYJ010000009.1:19001646-19014413 GCA_030014305.1 Clarias laeviceps
CGCAGTGCTACCACCTGCTAATGGCTACCAATACGCATTTCAAAAATTCCCGTTATTCTGTGTCACCTTGTATAATGAGGCCTGGTGTTCCAACAGGCATGGCTAAACCACTATGAAGCACAGAATGGCCAAATGAACATTTAAGTATAGCAAGAGCTGCCTCTTGAAAACAGGATGCTGCTTTCACAATTTCCTCCTCAGTCTGCTGAACAGTCATCACTACTCTGATGCCGGAGAAAGTGAAGGGAATTCATGTAGAAGACATTCATGGTAGGCATAAATAAAGAAAATAAATAAGATAAATATTATTAACAGTCATATTCAAAATAGCTCCTCTTATAGGCAGCTCACTAAGTCATTAACCAATCTGTATATATTAAATAAAGGTTTTGTGTTTTCTCAGCCCACACACGCTCAGCTCATTAAAAGCCTTTTCACATCTCTAATCCAAGCACAACATATAAAATCAACATCTCATGTTGGTTTAAATGCCAAAGAAAACATGAGTTTTTAGATGGGATTTAAACACCATCAGTGATGTGGCCTCACGAATAGTCAAGGGTAGGTCATTCCACAAGTTGAGTGACGCCACAGAGAACGCCAGATCACCCCTGATCTTGCATTTGGTTTTGGGTACAGTCAGCTCTCAGTCATCAATTAAAAGAAGCTGGATCGAACCACAGCACTGATCTGTTTATCAAATATAAGGCCATGGTTGAAAATAACACCTAAATATGATGCTGTGGGTTTAACATAGTGCTCCAAGGCTCCCAAATCCAGAGGTGGAACTAGGCACCAGGACCAAAAACCAAAACCTCTGTCTTTTTATCATTAAAATTGAAAGAATTCAGAGCTAACCATGTCTGTGGTTACAATTCCAAGATTCACTGAGCACAAAAAGTGAAAGAATGGATCTTGGAGCATGATGAAGACTTTGAATGACAACCATTTTAGCTCTTAAAAATATCATAACTGATATAAATTGTTACCAGTAGAGGGTAATAGATATGTGAGAGTCTGGGAAACCCATCGGTGTAGTCAAAAGTTTACAGTTTCTGCAGTATACAGTATCAGAAAAAAAAAATCTAAGTAGAATTGTTTTCCAGAATTCAGCCTCAGCAATATCCGGTTATAGCTGCTCACATGTTCTGTTAAAAAAAATAAGTAAAGGGAAAAAAATATGACAACATACAGTATAACTGTAAAAAAAGTGAACTGTCTCTGGAGTTTAAAAAAACAATTTAATCCTGTATTTCAGGCCAAAATATTACAGACCCTCTCAATCACAATCACAAGAGTCACGTTCTTTCATAAAAATATTTAGCACTGACAGACTGCCTCATGATTCATGCTCCCAACCCTTTCCAATAATGACAGAGCTACATATGGGATAATAAATGACATTTCATGGAAGTGCTTTGATTGGGAGACATTTTGGCAGAGCTTTTGGTTTCAATGTTTAATCATATGTCATGGAAAAATATCAGGAATTAGAACGATCTAACCCTGCAGTTCTTTATAGACACATTTACACTTTTTTCTCAGGATGGAAAGTCTTTTGGAAAGACATGTCAAGATTTCTGTCCTGTGTAAGGAACCATGATAGCAATATTTACTAATAATCTATCTCATAGTGATTAGTTTAACTTGGCCATAAAAATCCTTGTGCCCAATAAATTCTACATTCTCAGACATGAACCCCCTCTGATCCTACTGCTTTGTGACATGTGAAGGATGTGTCCCAGGAGACTCACAGCCCTAGATTAGAAACACCAACTAGTCTAATCTGAATGTTTTGGGGCTGTAGGAGGAAACCTTGAAAACCTTGGGACTTGAAACCTCAACCCTGGAGGTGCAAGTCCACAGTGTAACCACTACACCACCATGACACTCAAATTTCAGTCACATTGTAAACCGAAATCAAACTATACTTTGCATTTGAATGCCTGTTCAAATTCATGATTTTCAATGAATAAACTAGTGTTTGTCAAAATGGGGTTTGGGGACCTCCAGCAGCATCTAAAGCATTTGTTACAGTGGCAGACATCACAGTTATCAAAGTTGGATGGCAGTTAAATTATGATAAATTATATTTATCATGATTGTGAAAAATTCTCAAGCAGGCACAAACCTAGAAAACGTTTCTTGATGTTCACAGGTGTTGTCTTCAACTACCCACATACCAAAAAGCCTTTCTGTAATCATCCTACATAGGCTGCTAACCCTGGGTTATCACAAAGACCCTGGGTTACACATTCCTGTTCAAGGTCCTGACTAACACATTCCTGTTCCAGTGAGGAGGTTTTCATTAGCCCATGAAATGTTTGCCATGCTCCAATGGGTTTAATACTTTCATTTCATTACTCAAGAGCTTTTAGAATAATTATGCTCCACTTCCATTTTTTTGTTGAATTTAATGAGCATTAATACTTATAAAAACAAGTATATTTTGATTGCATTTGGAAAACTGTGGATTAAAAAATAAGTAGTATTGGGTAATTAACTTATGACAAAAACTAAATTGTTTGTATGAGAGAATTAAATTATTTTTTTTAATTTAATCATTAGTGATTATAAAGTGCCTGGGAAAAAAAGTCACCATTTCAGAAGGGTCAAATTATTGGCTGCATCAAGCAAAGAAAACAACTAAGGAGATTTGAAATGACTGGAACCCTTTAACACATTACGCACACAATGTGATGAGAACTCACAGGATGTGAGTGGCCATAAGAAAACCACTTATTAATGAGAATAATCAGAAATAAAGGCTTCAGTTTGCTAGGAGCATAAAGATTGAACTTTGTAGAAATGGGAAAAGGTCATGTGGTCTGACGAGTCCAGATTGATCCTATTCCAGAGTGATGGGTACATCAGGGTAAGAAGGGAAGCGCATGAAGCGATGAACCCGTCATACATAGTGTTCACTGTACAAGCCTCTGGAAGCAGTGTTAAGGATCTGGGGGTTGCTTCATTTGGTCAGGTCTAGACTCAGCAACATTATGGGGCAATAAAATAAAGTCAGATGATGACCTGAATGTACTGAATAGCTGGGTTATTACATTAATAGAGTTTTTCTTCCCTGTTGGCACAGGATTAAAATTGTGAAAGAATGGTTCTGCTTAGAGTGCACCCGCCTGTTTATGTCCGCTACTAGAGAAGAAGCATTGTTAAATGTGTCTAGGATGAACCATACTGTGGAACTAAAGCTACGGTGCCCAAGAAGTGCAAGATATACAGGAAGTACTGCAGCCTCAAGGACATTTGAATGCCATGAGGCTGCAGTATTTCTTGTATATCTTGAGTGACAGATGTCTTGTCCAATCAGCGATAAGAATTTCATTCGCAACCTATTTTTCCGTTTTGTCTGAATTGTCGTTGTGTTTTCTGATTTGGTATTTTGTTTGCGGGTTTGTTATTTTGTTTTTGAATTTGTTATTTTGTTTTCGTTTTTATTATTTTGTTTTGCGAATTTGTTATTTGTTTTTGTTATTTTGTTTTGTCAATTTTTTATTTTGTTATCGGTTTTGTTATTTAATTTTTTTTTATTTGTTATTTTGTTTTCGGTTTTGTGATTTTGTATTGCGAATTTGTTATCTTGTTTTCGATTTTGCCATTTTGTACTGTGAATTTGTTATCTTGTTTTTGGTTTTGTTATTTTGTTTTTGAATTTATTTAGTTTTCAGTTTCAGTTTTGGTCATTCTCCCACAATCTAGCAGTGTTCAGCATGAAAGTGTTTCAGTGTGTGTCCCCATAATGATTTTTAAGACGTAGAGAGCCATAACACAAATTGTGATAATGATAATAATAATAACTATGGCCTACTCTTTTACCCTTACCTTCATACTTACTTACAATGCTAAGAATAGATAAAAAAATTTTTAACACATAACAGATCAGAACAGGCTTTCTATTAACTGTCGCTGGTTTCAAAAGGAATTTAAAGTTTGACTGGAAATACGGTCAGTCGTTATATAACAGAACACAGTTTTGTGAGTTAACTACTTTTATTATTCTATATAATCCCCAATGCACTTATCTCAGTGCTTCATTTGTGCTTGGATATCATCAAGGTGGAAAGTTTTCTTAGTATCCTGGAGCCGTGATTGGAGTTCCTGCTTTACATCTGAACCACTGGCCTCCCAGGAACTCCTTTCATGGCCCAAACACGTGGAAATGGCTTGGAGTGAGGTCAGGAACTGATTTCCTGTAATGTGCAAGTGGTAAATAACTGCTTCAGAGAGATGCATCTCTTGAGACAGGTTCTCAGTCGATTTTTAAGGATCAGCTCTTCCACTTGCTGAATATTCTGTGGCAGGTTTTAGATGGTGATATGCCACTGGAATCCAATTGAATTATCATTAGGATAAATGTAACAGTTTTTGAAATGTTAGACATGTTCACTCACTAATCTCACTCATCTTCTATATCGCTTTATCCTGCATTCAGGGTCACAGGGACCTGGAGCCTATCCCAGGAGGCTTAGGGCACGAGGCAGGCTACACCCTGGACAGGGTGCCAATCCATCGCAGGGCACACACACATACTCATTCACACACTATGGGCAATTTGGGAATGCCAATTAGCCTAATTAGCTGCATATCTTTGGACTGTGGAAGGAAACCGGAGTACCCGGAGGAAACCCACCAAGCACGGGGAGAACATGCACACAGAGACGGGAATCGAGCTTGGCCGGGAATCAAACCCGGAAACTGGAGGTGCAAGGCGACAGTGCTAACCACTACACCACTGTGCCGCCTAGACATGTTCAAAGTTTATTAAAATTACTAATTGTTCCAAGTTTACCATTCAATATTTGACCCTCCAAATGAAAAATGATATCTGGGTTAATCCGTCTACAATATACATAGTCTACCTTGTCTGCTGTAAAAAGTTGCTGACTATTGTTACATATTTCAATAATTAGTTTCATGTTAAGCAACTTATTCAAAAATATTGTATCTTTATATCAAAAAGGTGGTTAAAATTAGTGGGCCTGTTGTGTTCTTTTGCAGTAATTAGATAACGTACCAAAAGGCATTGTGAGATTAGGAAAATTTCTACGCTTGCCATCCACTTGACAGTAACAAATGTTTGTCATACAAAACTGTAGGTCTGCACTCTGTACCCAAGACAATTTCAACTTTTAAAAAAAGTCTTTTAAAAAAGTAAAGGTTAAAAAGTCATCAGAAATTACAAGGTGATGAGAAGGTGATGGAGGAGTTTCAAAGGAAGACTTAGTCCTTCTTGAGGAAGGATGCAGTGAGGCTCACCGAGTTGTCAACAGATGCACCAGATGCACATTCCCCATTGTTAGTACACAATATCATTGAATAAATTTAAGGAAACCCGTCAAATCTCCATGTAAAGGGCTGGGCCGAATAAAAATGCTTCTATAGTGGATATCATGATGTGGGCTCAGAAACATTTGTTAAAGCCTTCTTTGGGCTCTGGGCTCTGAGATAGTGAGACAGTGGCACACAGTTTTATGGTCTGACGAGTCAGCATTTCATATTGATTTTGAAAACAACAACCATCATGTTCTCTGGGTGAAAGAGGAAAAGGACTATCCAAGCTGTAATCAGCATCAGGTCCAAAACGCCAGCATCAGTCTTAGTATGGGAAGCTCAGTGGTTAAGGCATTGGATAAGGTTTGGAAAGTTCCAGGTTCAACCCCAATGACCACCAAGTTACCACTGTTAGGCCCTTGATCAAGGTCCTTAACCCTCAAGTGCTCAGATATATAATGAGATAAGTCACTCTGGATAAGGCCGTCTGCCAAATGTATGGATGTGAATGTATGGGGGGGTGTCAGTGCCTGTGGCATGGGTAAACTACACATGTCCTAAAGTTGTGAGGGCAACTTTAATGCAGAAAAATATGCTCTTTTTAGATCAAAATATGCTGCCATCCAAACAATTTTTTAGAGACATTCCTCTACTTTCCAACAAGACAATGCCAAACCACATTCTGATCGGATTACAGATTTATGGCTGCCAAACCTAGAGTACGGGTGCTAGACTGGCCTGCCTGAGCCAACTGAGAATGTGTGGTGCATTTTGAAGAAGTGCAAAATTTGGCAATGAAGACCCGTACAATTACGCAGCCAAAGACATAATGCAAGAATGGGGGGAACTCCCCCTAGACAAACTTGATCAAACGGTGTCTTTAGTGCCCAAATGCTTAAAAAGTGTTTTAACAGAAATGATGATGCCACACATTGGTTTTTTTTTTTTGGATAATGTTGCAGCTCCCAGATTCGAAATGAGTGCATATTCTCAACAAACAATTCAATCCACAACAAAATCATTAAATAATGAGTTGTTGTGTAGTTAATATAGAGTCAATATAGAATAGGGTGAAAAAAACCAGATGACTCATTTTTGGTTTTATTAGCAATTTCCATATTGTCCCAACTTTTTTAGGGATTGGGGTTGTATCTTGATCTTGAGATCTGTCTTCCTATTCTTTAAAATACAATGTTATTTATAATTTCATTGTTGGTTTCATGCCCTTGTTACATGTACTACACAGTAAAAACATTTATGTCTAAGTGGAGATTTTACCTTTTAACTCATTTATGGCTTTTGGCAGACAGCCTTATTCACAGCAACTTACATTTTTATCTCATTATACATCTGAGCATTTGAGGGTTAAGAGCCTTGCTCAAGGGCCAACAGAGGCAACTTGGTGGTTGTGGGATTTGAACCTGAGACCGCAGTCCAATGCCATAAACACTGACTCATATGCTGGAGGTTTGATGGTAATTTTATTTTAGGCAGTATTCTCCAAAATGTTTTTTTTTTTGGAATTTTAACCTTATGTCACATTTCGCTGCAGTTTTTAGCTGGACACGTGTCTTTAATCTGTAGATCCATAGCTATTGTGATTTTTATTAATTATAATGGGAGGTTCTCTTTAATGAATGGGTGTATATGACAAAGAACACAAAGATCTACTCACACAATGAGTGAGAGTGCAATAGCATGAAGGCTCCAATTGTTTTCCTGCAGAAGTTGTGTCCTCTCCATGTATACAAAGCAAAACAAACAAACACACAAGACCCCATCCTAAGGGACACTAGAGGCCTCTCTTGACTCATGCCCCCTTACTTTAATGATCACACTTTTGATGTTATGTTACATTTTCTGCAACATTTGTGAAAAGTTAAGGCTTCAGGCAACCTCAATGAATGTGATCAGTCATACTTAACGCTGTATTCTAAATATGTTCCTTATTGCAGAAAGCTTTTACACGTAACACCAGTAATCCACATAAATTAACATATAGATTTTATTTTTATATTAAATATATTTTTATATCTTTATTTAGTCTATATTCATATAATATAAAGATGAGCACAGTGTTTTACGTCTCAGTGCTGGAAAAGTGAACCAAGAGAAACTGAGGCATTTCTTGACATGGCATGGATCAGTCCTAAGGGAGAGAAGCAAGAAAATGCATCTGGGATCCAGGCATGAATTAAACACACCACCTACAAGCGATGAAAAAAAAACAATATAAATTTTGTAATTTAATAAGTGAAACTTTCATATGTTCTAAATTAGTTACATGTAAAATGAAATATGTCAAGTCTCTTTTTTTATTTTATTTCGATGACTCCTGGTTACAGCCTACTGAAAATGAAACAAACATTATCTCAAATTAAATTACAAAAACTTATAATGCAGATATTCTGAAAAACTATTTTTCATTTATTCACACAACAGTTGGTCATAGCTCCTTTAGCACAAATTACTGCAACGAATGTGGCGTGGCATGGAGGCATTATTGATCACAAATATTTCAAACAACACATTTTTGTGATTCAGACCTTTAAGTTAATTTTAGAAACAATTCAAGTTTCAATAATCTATAGTACAAGATTCCTGGAAAAATGTATCAGGTGAATCGGAGCCTTCATGCTATTGACAGCTCAAGGAAACGTTTGATTTTTAACTTTCTAAAACAGAGCAAAATTACAGACACAACACCTAATTTACAAATAGATTTTTATTAAAAAGAAACCCCACAAACAGTTAGCAGCAAAACAGTATAGGTTCTTTCGACCCTCTTAGACAAAAAAAAAAAAAAGAAAAAAGATGAGAAAGTTCTTGAGAAAAAAAAAAAAGAAAGCTCTTTGGATGCTAATAGTTCTATTTTTTTTTTTTTTTCTCTAACTAATAAGGCATTATTTGGGACACTGGGCCATTTGGGACACTTTTATAAAAGGATACCGTTGTATGATTCAACATAGAACCTTTAATGTTTTACTCTGTGTGAGAAACCGAAGAACCGTTTCTACTGCTAGATTTAACATTTTTAAGAGAAGAATTATCAAAAATCTTTAACCAAACGAATAAACAAAAGAATAACATGGTATTCAGTAAAAGTAATAAAAAAAACATTTTTATAAATTATATTATAATATTATAAAGGGCTTTGCAGTTGTAACTTTTCAGGCTTCAACACTGAAGCCTGAAAACACTGTTTCTTTAAGAGGATACCACCGTTTTAGGATTCCGATAAACCCAAAAAACTGGAACGTTGCTTAAAAAGAAAAAACTTTTTTAAATTCAGGACTGAAAAAAAGTGTAAATAACGCTGGATGCAGTCATGCCGTCAAAACAAACTGACAGTCTCATGCAAGATATTGAAAAAAATAATCATGTAAAAAAAAAAAAAAGTAGCTAAATAATAAATTCCTAACTGTACTGGAAATGTTGATGGAGGGAAAACCCACAGTGTATAAAAGGAGTGTTTGTTCTATCTAGCTTTGAATTCTGTTTTTAGTATTCACTGCAGCAACTTTCATTCAAGGCATCAGATGGAAATACGTGAGTGGAACTTACATTCATTTCAATATGAAACTGAAACTCGAAACAGATCAGTGTTTTAGAAATTATATTTATAATGTAAAAAAAAAAAAAAAAACCTGCAGCCATTAATCCAGTTTTCTTGATGCACGACGTGCTCAGTGTCCCACAGCAAACCGAAGTCTGCAGTTCCAACAGCCATGGCTTAAGCTCGATGAGGTGCAGAATGGTAGATGGTCTGCAGCTGGACAGATGTGTTATTGTTGATATCAATGTCTGTCGCCATCCTGAGCTGTTGGCAATTATTTAAATACAGCAAGAGCTGCCTCTCGAATACAGGATGCTGCATTCTCAATTTCTTCCTCAGTCTGCTGAACAGTCACCACCACTCTGATGCTGGAGAGAGTAAAGAGAATTCATGCAGAAAAAAAATTATTTATGCATGAAAATATATGGATCAATGCAATATTATTTTATTGGAAAATTGGCCAAGCAAAAGGATGAAACACTAAATATGTAGAAAGAGTAAAATATTGTTTTCATTTCCATTAAACTAAAGATGTAATTAAAAGGAACATTATTGTTTTCCTCCCTTCCACACGCACCATTTTCATATGTACATGTACTGTATGTAGTGCATAAGTTTCCAGCTCTATCCGATCCGTCACACAAGCACTTAAACCATTAGCAGCATGTGACAAAACTTCTGTATTATGTTATGCTGCATATTATTGTTTCTTAATGAAATCTGCTTTTATTCATGAGCTTATTGTTTTTCTGGCACAGGGTGAGCTGAAGGTTTTCCCATTAATTTGTAAACAGACAAGAACAAGAATCTGAGTCTATCATGGGTAGAAACTCACCCAAACAGTTCAAGACTGGAAATATACCATTTATTTATTTTTTTATTCATTAACTGTCCGGTTTAGTTTGGTTTGTACCCATGATAGCCTTAGGTTCCTATTCTTGGCCGACATGAGTGAAACCCAATGTGGTCTTCTGTCGATGAACCCATTTATTTCAAGATTAACCGATTTTGTGTATGCTGAGATTAGGCATGTAATGCATTAAAAAAAAATAAAACTCACAGTTCAGGTCATATTGATGGATTGGAAAATTTTTGGATCAGCAAAAAAAAAAGAAAAAAAAAAAAAAAAAGGGAGGCAATATATCTGATTTCCTAATATTATTTACTGACCTTAAAGAACATTTGCCCATGGCAACATTCACAATGTCCAATGCTTAAATAAATTCCATGTGGTCACAAGCTTTTTTCCCCCCCAGTCACAGCTTGTGACCAAGTGTAGTTTTTTTTTTTTTTTCTTTTACTATTGATCAAAAAATTATAATTGGGTTACTTTTTGGGCTAAAATGTGTTTCTTGGGCAGATAAAAAAAAAACAATTAAGCTAATTTCAGTGAAACAAAGTATGTGCACACATCACACATCAATCAGCCATAATCTTACCACCGTATAACATCAAGACATAAACATTGATCATCAATTATATACCAATAAACTGGTGACAGGATCATGGGTATCCAATGCTTATTTATGCCTCTGGGAAGCAAAGGCCGGCCTGTCTGGTCCGATCCCACAGAAAAGTCAATGCAGCACAATGCTCCAGACACCAAAAAGACACTTTTGTGCCAGACACAAAAGTACACCCTTAAAGTTCTTGTGGAGTGGCCAGAGCTGCCCAAGTGGCACAAGGGGAACCTACACAATACTGGTCATAATGTTTTGCGTTGAAATGTTCTGGATAATCAGTGTTTAACTGGGATAAAAAAATTGTAAAAAGTTTTTTTAAATAATTTTATCAATAGTGTTTTTTTTTTTTGTTTTTTTTTATAGTAGTGGGTGATGTTTCAGCACGGTCTATAGAAGTCTTCAGTGTGATCTAGTTACCCAAATCAGACCGAGCGATAAACACTGAGTCTGAGTGGGCAAAAATATGGTTTGTGTGCATGCAAAAAAAACTGTTTTCCTGTCAGTAATGATAGATGAATATTCAATGTATAACAGCAAAATCCATGGTTCATACTGATCACAGATCAACAGCACCAGCTGAGATACTTTCCTTCTCACTACAGTTGTGTTCATTGAGGGGTTATTTGGGCTATTTGTCCTTCCTGGCAGCCTAAAACAATCTGGTCTGATATCAACAAAGTGTTTCCACATGCAGAACTGTTGCTAATCTATTCAATACTCAGTTTATGAAATACTCTAACCAGCCCAAATAATACCAACAATCATGCCACAGTTAAGATCACATTTTCACTTTTATGATTTTTGATGTGAACATAAACTGAGTATTTTGACTTGTACTGTACAAATGTGTGCGCTATGTTGCTCTTATACGTTTGGTTTCATTTTCTGCATAAATGAGCAGGTGTACAGAAGTTCCTATAAAAATGGGCAATGAGTGTAGATATTACTTTACATTTCTCATTACTCTGGGTTAGAGAGTTGTTTTGCTCACCTTGGGGGTGGAAGGAAACGCTCCTCTTTGTCTAGGTAGCGAGCCTGAGTCAGAGCTATATGTCTGTCCAAACACTGCAAACAAGAAAATACAACAGACTTAAATCAACTCAGTCCAATCAAACATCTGGGGTATTGCTACCGTCAAGGACCTACATTATCTTTAATATTAAGCAGTTTTACATGGTAAACAATCTGCCAATTTACAACGAAATTGATTCAATTGCTTAACGTAAAAGTACAAAAAAAAAAAAAAAAAAAAACATTAAATATAACCCTAACTTTGACAAGTTTTAATAATTTAGAGTAGTGTCTTACATAATCAACAATGGAGCGCAGTGTCCTCATATCACTCTCTCTGGATCCGGTGCTGTTCTCCAGCTGGAGATGGAGTGCTGGAGCAAAAGACTCCCCAACAACCTTTAAGCCTGGAATCCTTAAATGCCAAAAAACAAGAGTTGAAGATTTACAATAAACAATTTCGAAAAAGAATTTGTAATGATTACAGTTTTAGCCCTTAATAATAGAATAAACTGTTATAAAGCGTTATCCGCAAAGCGTAATAAGTATGTGGGGCCATGAGAGACCCCGTCATGTGGTCAAATTTGTACATTTTCTTATGTATATAGTAAAGGTTTTTAAGTAGAGGTGTCAGAAAATAATATGGGCAGAGAACTCAAATCTGGTCAAAACCTGATCTTTTGCCATTTTGGGCCGTATTACAGAATTCAGACTTAACAGTATTGTGTGGAATTTAAACACGTTGTTTTTCCATGCTCAGAACCAAAGCACGTTTGCACAAAGCTTCTAAAAACTATATTATTAGAAGAGTACATGAAAAACACATTAAAATAAAATAGGGGCAAGGGTGGCTTAGTGGTTAATGCCCTCAACTCTCAACTGCTCAGATGTACGAGATAATGTAAGTCGCTCTGAATAAGGGCTTCTGCTAAATGATGTAATATAAATGAAATTTTAAACATTGGTGGCTCAGTGGTAGGTTTTTGCCCCATCAACGGGAATAGCCTAACGGCTAACATAGCACGATAGAGCTCAGGCAAAATGGTATAATTGTGATTGAGATGGTCTGGGACACTCTGGACTGCATTATTATACAGGATAAAACATTATCCTTTCTGAAATGCAATGGAACCTCGGATTGCAAGTAACGCGGTTTGCGTTTTTTTTTTATAAATTTTGACTTGTAAACCAAGACTTGTTAATTTTCCAAGTACCGATTAATCGGTAATCGTCTCCCCTGCTCGGTCATAGTGCACGTCTCTCACTGGTATAATAAACATCAGTACACGAGAGGACGAGGAGTTCCCGTGTAAGACGAGAAGAGTCCTGATTTATCCTCTCCTCTTACTTTAGCTTCACACACACACACGGAAGCACACACGGAAGCACACACGGAAGCACACACGGAAGCACACACGGAAGCACACACGGAAGCACACACGGAAGCACAC
>JAQMYJ010000009.1:19024385-19055119 GCA_030014305.1 Clarias laeviceps
TATATCGCAAGAAATATTGTTATCGCAATATTCAACAACAATATTGCATATCGCATATTTTCCTAATATCGTGCAGCCCTACTTTTAAGAGAAGGAATAAGAGCAATTTATCATCATGGTTAAAACAGGAAATCAGTCCTATCTCCACCAAAATGTAGGAGAGCCACGGAGGAGAGATGTTTTGTTAACACTGAATGATAGGGGGCCTAGAGCTTGCATGGAGTTTCCATGTTCTCCTTGTGCTTGGTGGGTTTCCTCCAAGTGCTCTGGTTTCCTCCCACAGTCCAAAAACATGCAAATTAGACTGAATGGCGTGCCCAAAAATTGTCCAGGGTGTACCCCGCATTGTACCCAAAGTCTCTTGAAATAGGCTCCATTTTTAAATGGAGTTTAAAAAAAAAAAGTGCCATAGATAACCGTTGAAGTGTGTGAGTGTATAATATACATAATATACAATACTTAATATACTACTACACACATAATAACATACTATAGTATATATACAGTAGCATCTCAATAAAAAAATGAGAATATATTTCAGTAGTCCAACATTTCCGTGTTAAAAATCTTTTTTTTTTTTTATTAACTGTAAGCCATAATTAAAAGAAATAAACGCTAAAAATATTAGTCTGTGTGCAATGAATCTATACGAGTTTCACTTTTTGAACTGAATTACTAAAATAACCCCATGAGAGTTAATGCCATGATCATGTTTTTGTTTCTTGCACTATTGTTTTTGCGCATCACTGGTTTCCCTGGAGTTGTGGGCGTCACCCCTGGCACGCACATTAAAATGTGTGTCTGGAATAGCTCAGTGGTTAAGGCATCAGCCTACAGTTCAGGAAGGTCACAGGTTCAAATCCCATGACTGCCAATTTGTCCCTGTTGGGCCCCCCTTGAGCAAGGCCCTTAAACCTCGACTGCTCACATGTACAATGGAATAGAAATGTATGTCGTCCTGGATAAGAGCGTCTGCCAAATGAATAAATGTAAAAATGAGTCGACTTATGTGAAACAAAAACATTATAACGGCATCATGAATGTTATGGATGCAGTATGAGCATCGATTAAATATATATTCACCATTTTTTACACTCCTCAGGGGTACATGCAACAAACAGCAGGTGTCATTGATGGTTTCACACATTGTCATCCACTCACTCTTTTTATCTTTAAATGTCAAATTAGGGCAGAATGTTCCTGTAATTATTTCTTTACATTTTACTAACTCCTCCACAAGTCTCATCCTCTCTCAAGTTTAGATTATGACAGTCCTGCACAGCTCTCTGTTACAGGGCTTAATACTGTTGTGATTGGTGCAGTCTGGTGCCGATTTTACTACCATTTCGATTTTCCACATTTTAATGAAACTACAAAAACCCTGTGAAGACTACAACACCCAGTGTAATGTGAAACCTACTTTACGACTCTCAGTGTGGACTCTACAGTGACGTCACACGCTGTCCTAGGAGCAGTTAAAGTAAGAGTTTGAAGCTTCATCAATGACTTTCGTGTCCTGCTCTGAGATAAGAGTATTTTCAGAGCTAAATTAACCCTCAGCTCGAGTCCTAGCAGTGAATCTCAGACACTTAGTGAACACAGGCCCTGGTTTTACTTCCTGTATTAGCCAGACAAACAAAATAAACTACAATTCTCCTCTTAAAAGAGACAACAATCCGCCTCGGCTTCAGTGGAATAAACACACATAACGTACAGTCGTTAAAAAAAATAATAAAACACTCCATTTTATACTAACCTCATAAAAAGCTTGTACCATCTCAACTAACACCCACTGCTGCCCAGCCGCCATCTTGGTTTTCAGAGTCACATGATCATGAAACGTCATTTTGCCTTAAAAAAAAAAAAGAAGCATACGTCATTTTGCCTAAAGGGTACCTGCGCCCTCTTGTGGACTCCTATTGAAAATGTGAGTTTCCGTTTGATTTTTTCCCCCCAATGATTTTTTTTTTATTAGTAAAAGAAAGGTTTCCCCTTCAATTCTAAACAAAGAAGACAGGTAAAGTTAGAAACTTTTAAAGGGAACGTAGAAAACATCTCTGCATATTAAATTATATTCTCTGTTACTGTATTGATTTAATGTGTGCAATAAATATACTGTATCTGTACAGTTACATCACATATGAAAAAGCAAAATATTGATTATTTTGGTAACAAAAAAGAAAGAAAAAAAAATAGAAAATTGGAAAAGACACACAAAAAAATATTGTTCTTATTATTTTAGGGCCAGTTTAACAATTTTCGGTCATGTTTTAACTTTTTCTATTTTTCCTTTTGTATTCTATTTAATATTGCTCTAATCACTTTTTTAAATTAACCCAAGTTTTGTTAGTAATATAATTTGTAATGAAATTTAATAATACTAATTAAATAATTATAGACTTTATATCTAATTATAATTATCTTTTTGAAATGTTTATTATTAGAAAAAAATTACACAAACAACCAATATAAATAATTTCAAATACTGTATAAAAATTATACATTTGTAATGTCTAACTTAAAATACACAATGCAGAAACATAATTATATTGTTTTATGTCATCTTAAAAAAAGATTAATGCAATTTTTTATACAGCGTTGTCTTTTGGGGTTCTACTTAAATATTTTGAAATTGACAACAAAATAATGTGAGCACTATTTTAACAATAATTTTTTAAACAATCAAATATTTTTACTGCACATCTACAATGAAGATTTGGAAAAATATTTTTTTGTTGTTGTATTAAATAAAAGAAACAATAAAAAATAAAATCCTGTGCAGTCATTAGTCAATGAACCTAATTTTCATTATGACACACAATATGTGAAAATGATTCTTTATTCTCCCAGAACCATTTTTAACAATTTGTATTTTGGAAAATGCTCTTGCCATGTTAGGAACCACAAAAGATCTGGGAGATCAATAAAAGGCAAAGTTACTCAGGTATCCCAGGAGGATCTCTTTGGAATGAGTTTTACAGGGTGGGATGTCTGGGTTTGAATAATGTGTTGGAGGGTTCTTAACCTAATTCCAGTAAAATAAAAAATAAAATAAAAAATAAACTCTCCTTATTTTTTTTTACTTAATGCAATAATTTAATTTTATTTATTTATTGATTGATTTAATAGTTTATTTATTTATTGGCCCAGGCAGTGTATTGTACAATTCTAATTTAATCAAACTAATTAAATAATTATAGTATTTATATATAATTATAATGATCTTTTTTTTATGTTTATTATTACCAGAAATTACACACAACCAATATAAAGAATATCAAAATATGAAAAATTATACATTTGTAATATCTAACTTAAAATACACAATGCAGAAACAATTATATTGTTTTATATCACCTTAAAAAAAAAGATGAATGCACATTTTATACAATGATTCTCTTTTGGGGTTCTACTGGTAAAAGAAAAACAATATTTTGAAAATGAAAACAAAATAATGGAAAAACTATTTTAATGATAATGTTTCAAATAATCAATTACTTTTAAATATACTGCATTCATTCTATAATAAAGCTCTGGAAAAAGGTTTTTCAGTAAAATATTAAAATGTAAATGGTTAAGTCAAAATATGCTGAAAGTTGTTCAGTCTCTCATGTGAAAGTATATAAAATCTTTATTTGTGTGTTTAATGGCCAGAAGAGGACGCTGTTCTACAATACTGCATCACATGAGACAGTAGTAGACAACAAACTTTGAATGTAAGTTACATTTTTATATATAGAGAGAGATACTAGTAGTCATTAAGTCATTTTGTGAATGATACAAGATTACTTGATTTATTATTATTATTTTTTATCTTTCCACTCTCGAGCTGAAGAGATTTGCATTGAAAGGTGCAGTATTTACAAGAAAGCTAACAGTAATTTCCTAGAAAAGCTATTAACCTCTTGTGCCAGAGGTGTGTCCTCTCTTAACCTTCCGACAGCTTTTAAATCAAGCATATTGCACAGACATGTCCAAGCCTGTGCTGAAAAATTGGTCATCAAGTTTGCCAATGTCAACATTGCCTAATGGGGTGTCTGCTTTGGGAAAACACACACACACACACACACTGCAGTGGTAATGTCTGAGGTTACACACTGGAAAGTAATGTTTATATAATTAAAGAAAAACACTGAATGTCATGACACCATAAACTTGATGATCATATTAATGATCTATATTAAACACCGAGCAGGAGGGTAATGAAAACATTATTTCCAAGCATTTATTTCTAGTATGATTGAAGTTAAAAGGAGAAATCTAAGGTGCTTGACATATAGACACGTGAATGGGTTAAGAAAAGGCTATAGGGTTACCATCAGCAAGAAGGACCGAACATAATATATTCTTTCACTTCTTTACTTCCTGGTATGATATCACATCACATATGAAGTCACATGAATGCCAGAAACAGGACTGCAGAAAATGTAGCTGAGGTAAGACTAGTAGTGAGGCCTGATGTAGATGAGGTAAGTCTAGTCAATCCAGTAAAAAAAAAAAAACCACACATTTAATAAGCCTGTTTATTATGCTAATAATGTTTTAGTACTGTTATATATTGTATATTATACAATGGTGCATACATTGGTGGCTAAGTGGTGCTTCAATTCCACTTAATTCAAATGCAGTGCCAGTCCCAATCCCAGATAAAATGGGATTGTTGCGTCCCATTTTAGGGAAGGGCATTCGGCATAAAACCTGTGCCAAGTTGTGTGTGTGTGCAGATCGGATGGTCCACTGTAGCGACCCCTTGATAGGAACAGCCAAAATAATAACGACATTAAGACATACTGGAAGTGCAGTGGTTAGTACTGTGGCCTCGCCCCTCCAAGGTGAAGGGTTCAATTCTCGCCTCAGGTACGTGTGCGTGGAGTTTGCATGTTCTCCGGGTACATCAGTTTCTACCACAGTCCAAAAACATGCAGGTTAATTGGTGTTCCTAAATTGAGTGTGTGCCCTGCAATGGATCCTCATGCCCTGGGATAGGCTCCAGTATAAGCGGTATAGAAGATGAATGAAGATATATCATATATTATATACATACAGTAATAATCTCCCAGAGCATATGGATGAACACTGGCTATTTATCAGGTACATCTATCCACAAAGAACACATTGCAGGTGTTGTGTTAGAAATTTAGCCCTTCCTGAATTTTCCACCATTTGTGTGTGGTTTTTATGGACACTGTGTTTATATAACATTATATAAAATGTAAATCTCTTATTTTAAGTATTTGGGTTAAAAAAATCCTTCTGTTTGACTGAGGGTATTTCTGGTTGTAACCTAGTGAACCAGTGTAAGGATATATTAACTGATGGAAACTTCAAAGCACTTACGTAATTCACTCTGGATTAGGGCATCGGTCTAAATGCCGTAAATGTAAATGTAATGTAAATGTAAAGACTATACCTCATTCTGTCCTCCCTCGGTATGTATACATTGTCCCTTCTGCCCTCTACTATCCCTTCTGTTTCTGTCTGTATTTGTGTATCCAGAAAATAACCAATATTGTTAATGTACCCCAAAGAGCAAACAGGCATGCCTTTGTATAGATAGAAAAGAACAACATAAAGTGTCTTATTAAGTTGTTTAGTGACAACGAATCACGAGCTTCAGGGTTTAGAATGTCCTCTAGTCTAATATTGAAAGTTGTCTTATGTACAATATTTGCAGAGGCGTTCATGAAATGACAAGTGACAGGGTGTGGGTGCACTAAACCAGGTGGAACAGTCCAGGTGTAAGACTGAAAGTATTTATATTCATCGTGGGTTTATAGGTTGCTACTTTCCCTATGAAAACCTTGAAAAAACAAATGTGAACAATGTACATTCATATAATCATGGGTTTTGTTCATAAACACTGGGCACTTTCCCTTCAGCTGAACGTGAGTCATCAAGATTGACGTCATCGAGAAGACCTCTTCATTTGCTACCTGACCGGTTGCCTAGCAACAGCATGGCACACCAACTGATGGCTTTGCAAAATGCAAACGATGAAGATCTTCATGGAGGTGAGAAGCCTTGTGCAGAGCCGCAGATCCGCAGAGCCTCAGGGCCTACTCACTACACCTGAATAGATCTCCTTGTTAGCGAGCTATGCATTCCACCGTATTGTTATCTGTGTGGGTTTGACGCTGCTGCTGGTGTGTTTGATAGATAGATTTGCTGCTTTTTTTGTTAGGAAAAAAAAATATTAAAAAACAACCAGCAATCTTAAATCATTTCTTCTTCAATAATCGTAATGTGCAATAATTATTTAAGTCGTGTAACATGGAAAAAATATTTATTTCAAGTGAACACATTTGGTAATGTATAGGTCAACATAGAATGCAAAATCAAGCGTTAAATGTATAAAATGTGCTCTGGCATCTAAAACATTAGCTTTTTGAAATCCCTGATGATGGAATCCATCTGTGGCGAACAGAGGCTGAGGGTCATTGCAATCCTAATGCATGCCAGTTACACCACTGTAAGCAAAAAGCTTGATTATTTTGTATAAACTTGATCTCTAATGTCCTCATTAATTCCTTTTTTTAATACAGAGGTGCCAACATTGTTCAAAAAACCCTGTGTTTTTGTCGACCGATGAGAACAAAGCCCACTACTGGTTCACAACTTCAGAAGATCTTAATAAAAAACTTAAAAGATCTATGAGATCTTCATAAGTGTTCTGCTATCCCCCCACCCATCCCTCATGTTGCACATCTTTCATGCCACATGTCCTTTGCTCCAAAATCGCCTTTTCTGCCAAGTTTTTTTTTTCTTATTTTGATACTATAGCAGAAAATTGTCATTGCCAGTTCATTGTTAACTGACTAAAAATCTGAAATCCATCCATCAAGGGAACGTCTGTAGTCCAACTAGGGACCATGGAGGCCAGTGGTGATTACCATTTTACAACAACCGGTCAACATTTGTCACATAGTACCGGAAATTTGGGAACGCCAATCAGCATGTCTTTGGACTGTGGAAGGAAACCCGCCAAGCACTGAGAGAACATGCAAAATCCAACCACATAGGGGAATCGAACACGGACCCTGGAGGTGCGAGGCGACAGTGATGACCACTAAGCCACAGTGCCGCACAAAAATTGGAAACGCTAGACTAAATTATAGATGCTGGCACCTCTGTAAACATCACAGGTATATGTTGCTCCTTTAACCACTCCTTCATTTAGAGCACCAGGATTTCAATTTGTCCTGCTCTAAAGTAACAAACCCTGGCAAAAAATAAAATAAAATAAATCTTCATTTTGACAACACCATAATGAGATACATTTATGTGACATCACATTAAAGACGTTGGGAGTGGGGGGAGTCACACAGAAGGAATAAGGAAAAATAAATTAGCATAGTTCAGGTCGAGGCACACAAAATACACCGTATATACAAACAGAAAGCACTTGAGAAAAACGACAATTGGACATTCAGCTGTAAGATCGAACCTTATACTGTATGGCCTTGTATCTCATTTAACTTCATTGGATAAACCTCCCTCTAAACTCAGGTTGTTTTAATGTTCGAATTGATCAATGACTTGAGTCCAAACTAATGTCATTTGTAAAATTGATTGGAATCAGTATTTTGCAGGCAGTTAATGAGAGAAGCCTTAGCGACATGACTTGTAAAAGTCATCTATTGTATTTTAACAAGCCACACTTCAAATTTCCAACAATCTCCTGATGTTCACTTTGCATTCATAAAATTAGTGCAATTTAACAAAACAATTTAGGTTAATAACCATTTAAAACGTGAGTCTCTCACGGCAAAAATTTTTTGAGAGTATAATAATAAATGAGTTTCAATAATAAATGGCAGGCTTGGGGCATTTGTTCCAAAGCAAGTAAAAATCGCTAGAGCATTATCTAAGAGGTCATATTATATTTTCCAAATGACTGCAAGAACAACAGAGAAAGCGAACTGGCCCCAATTTCAAGATCTTCCATAATCTCATAAATATTGATGCCATATCAGCTTAAAGCATTTAGACACTGACGACATTTTTAAAGCATTAGGACATTGACTGTACAGCAAACAACTATATCTTGAGCATCTTCATATCAAGTTTATGATAAAACATTTACAGCAGGGTGGTAAGAGAAATGTCAGTTGTGCATTTCAGCATCAGTTATTACCAATCTAATCATGTTTTACCACAAAGAAAAACAAAAGATACAAGAAATGATGATCTGAAATGACGAACAACAAAGGAACATTTATACTTCTTTACAAAATAGCATTCATTTGAGCGTCAGTCTCAAAAAACTAAACACACACACAAAAAAAAAAACGGTAGTTCTGCTCAGAAGTGACTCCTCACTCCATCGGAAACGAGCATTTTGACATCGCTGAGCAACAATTTATATGAACGCTGTTTTTCACGCCAGGATTCAAACTCAAAAAGTCTCTGAAGGAAAAAAAGGAAATAAATCAAAACTGAAAGAAAAAAAAAAAGTTTGTACTTGTAGGTTCCAGACCTTTGCGTATGAGTGCTGAGAAAATGAGCTGTTCAAACCACAGACATATAGGCCAGGTTACACCATGCACTGCTAGACAGTTGTTGACGGGGCATGCAAGCGTCCATTATGAGGGCGAGGATACTGACAGCCGTGGACAGAGCATCCTCATTCCCATGGAGTGCATGATGGTCCGTGTGTTTGCTTGGTGAGAACAGAGGGATGCTGGGAGGCTATGGAAAAAGTGGGAATGGATACACTGATGCAGTGGAAGCCTAGCAGTAAAAGGAATAAAGAGCACTGACTGTCAAAGTGTTTTCAAATAATCACGTCAATCTGTTGTGTCCTATGCAATAAATTTTTCGATAAAAAAATCGTAGCAGTTAAAATAAATAAAGACTCACCTCCTGAAGTTGGGGATTATCCTGCTTTTGTGTCTACCATTTGCATCTGCGCATTAATGGACATGGTCTCACGTCCGTACCCGCCCTTCGACTGCATTTGGTTCTGAATTGAGTTCACCTAAAAAAAAAAAAATAAAAAAAAGGCAAATAATTAATAATTGATTATTAAACTATCAAGTTGTTGCTGTTGCTGTAGGTATGTAAATACACCGCCTGGCTAAAGTCACGCACACTAATATTTTGTTGGGCTGCCTTTGGCTTTGATTATGGCATGTATTCTCAATGGTTTTGTTTCAACAATCTTATGCAAGGTCACATTTACTTCCACCCAGAGATGCATACATTTTTGGCTGACATCTTGCATTAATGATGGCAGAGTCAAAACACTCCAATAAGTTTTCTCAAGCACATCCCGAAAGAATTTCAACTGGGTCACGGTCCAAACTCTGTGGTGGCCAATTCATGTGTGGAAATGAATCCCAGAATGAATCTTGGCATCGTCATGCCTGGAATATGGCCATGCCATCAGGGAGGGAGGAAAAAAATCCTTTGATGGGATAACCTGGTCATTCAGTACATTCAGGAAGTCAGCTGACTTGATTTTATTGCCTCATAACGTTGCCGAGCCTAGATCTGAGCAATCGAAGCAACCCCAGATCATAACGCTGCCTCCGGGGGCTTGTACACTCGGCACTGTGCATGACGCATGCAAGGCTTTAAGCACTTCCCTTCTTAACCTCCTTAGCCGTTTTCTTCTTCTTGACAAGGCAGGCCAATATGTTGACCCTTCTGAAACACAGTAACATTGTTTCCTGGACCAAAGAATATGTTTTCTATCATGGAAAATGTTTTTGTTTTTTTTTAACTGTTCCTAGTTAACATATTAATCACTGTAGTTATTATCTAATCAGGGGCTCCGGAGGATTTGCTTAGTTCCATTCAAACCCCATTTTTTATGGCCAAGCATTATATGATGGGAAATATTTATTCATATCTCTAAATCCTACGCAGAAGCATTTAATTGTCAATTGTTTAGCTTTAAATTACCCCAAGTTACTGCCATTTTACATAAAGATTACACGGCCGAGTGTAAATAGGCTGTTTATCTCAATTTCATATTCAATCATTTGATAGCAAGCAGTACATAATAATTAAGACTAGTCATTCATTTAGAAAAAGGGAAAAGACATAAAGGAATTTATTACTCGATAGGCTGGACGATTTAGCACACATCACTTTTAGGAAGCATTCTTTCAGTGTTTAGCTGTCAGTTGACTAGTTTTGAGTCAGTGGGTTTTGCCTTTTATGGAGTTTTGTGCATCACTTTGATATAAATGAGGTCATTTATGACTAATTGGTATATAAGAACATGTAAATGTAATTCTAATTGTTCGTGTTTTATGGAAATTGTTTTATTTTACTACTTAATTATATTGTTTTCAGATTGAAAAGATTTTAAAATAGTAAACACACGTTCTGAATTGGTTTCTGGGTAATTAATAATAAACCTACGTAACCGTTTTGTGTTGATGAAACTTGGTCAATCAGAGCAAAGGAAGTTATCTTACAGAGTCCATTCCGCTGAACAGATCTCCAGATCCCACGTGGGCCGTGTGGACAAAGTTTGTCGGCTCACCGATCATACTCCTGTCAATGCGCCTCCGTCGCTTCTGCCGAGGAAATAAAACGCATCGTAATTAGTTATAGATAAGCAACTGACAAAGCTTCATGTACAGTATGGTTCTGTTACTGATCTGCAATTGCTCCTTTGCACAACCTGCTGGAAAAACTTTTGGATAAATTATTAGTTATTGTAGCTCCTAAAACTCAGAGCATTTTAGCCATTTTTTGTCTCATATTTTTTTAAAATCAATAATTATATATAACGCTCAGGATTGTGCAATATAGAGTGACAACATTTTTTCAGCACGAAATACGCAATATGACGAATGTCTAAGGAAAAAAAATAAAAAATGGGTCACATAGGCAAAGAAACCTGATATACCCATAACCGAAATGCACAGTTTGATGTGTGAACACGCACCAGCATTGCATCCAATGAAATAAGCACATATTTATTTTTTTTGTATGGTCATTGATGTATGCCGTGTCGTTAGTTTTAAGGGTTACTCTAACATACATGTGAACATTACACACGGAAAGGATACAATAATGACATCATAGCCTTTCCCATTGGATATAACTGTGTATATGATTCATATCCTTATATTTAACAATTCACTGGGTGCACTAGGTCCTAACATGCTGAAGGTCCTGTATTGTTTTCATGGCAACTGACTCAGTTTTTTAACTCTCACGGTTCTCTAAAGCTTATTCAGTTTAAAGTCATACAGTGTGGGCTTTTGCCTCAGAGACTTCAGCAGAAAAGTCAACACTTGTGACTTGGTGTGAGTGAGCACTGCTATCAGCATCAGCTGCTACTCAATCACCAGTTAGCTGCTGCCCACAAGCTGTGTAGCAGTTGCTATGACAACCACAACAGTGGCCAAGGCAATGACATTTTACACTTCACTAGACCTGAAACAGCAAAACCTGCGGCTGCATCTTAAAAAAAAAAAGGGGTAGAGTATATAATCTGTTGATAATTAATCTGAGTAGTAATATATAATCTGAGTTGTAAATGTAGTACATTTTATAATCATATTGTATGTATGTTGCTTTGGAAAATTTGGTATAGCTTTAGTTAAATTTAGTTAACAGCAGCCAGTTATACATAAATTAGATATGGTCAGTGTGACAACATACTATTAATATAATGATAAATTATATTATAATTATTTTATGCCAAAATAAACTCTAAAATACAGAATTATATATATATATATATAATGACTGCATTTTAGTTTAAAATACCGTATTTTTTTGTCAGAAAGAAAGTTTCTACTTTCTTTACTGAGAAAAAATACTTTCTTTCTTTTCCGTTCAATCAAACTTAGTCATTTTAAAATGCAATAATGGCTGCCTTTACAGATTATCCTGATACATATCATCTATAATAGAAATAATAGAATTGTCATCCAGTATTGTGTTGTGGGATTATTTCACATTGATGAGCGGGGATTTTCATTAGTATTAGTTATGGAATTATGATTTATTGCTTTTTAAAGCGATCAAGCATTGAAAACTCAACCACTACACCAGCGCCAAACTGGAACTTTCAAATGGCTTTCATCCAGCACTAAAGACATATGAAAACTGAAAGAACCTGAAAGATATTCAAAGCCGGCCTCACTCTGGACCCCCTGACTTCAATTTAATAAAAACAGATTTTTATAAACCAATGCCAAATCTGTTGCTAGTTCATGTACAGGCCTCCAACTAAGCATGGATTTAACGTTAAGGACCAACTTGCAATGTGCCAATCTGGCCTGCTATTGGGGTGAAGCGCAGGTCAAATGAACAACTTCTTCCATTCAGGAAAACCCTGTTTGAATCACTCCCACTATATGATAATTGTAAAAGTACAGTACATCATTAGCCTGGTTTTTAAGGAAGAGAGAGAGAGGACAAATCATTCCACCATTATGGGATGAGCGACTGACCAAAAAATGTCAACGTGTAACTGGGAAATTGTGATTGCTCTTTGCTGAGTACTCACTGATTCATTAATGAGGACTCATGCAAAGGAAAACCACACAACACTGAAAAAAAAACAGACTGACCCAGAACCATATATGACATTTGAGCATGTGAGAGCACATGACGCACCCACTCACACCTACAGAATACATGACATTTTCAAACCTTTTGCTATATCAAAGCAAAATTCTCAGACGGTACAAGGAAGGACAGATGAAAGATACAAGATGAACGCACACCATGCAATGTGACTGTGACACTCACATGGCTACTTCATCTGTGAGGAAGCTGCTTCTCTTATACAATGGCAGGAATTCAAACAGCTCTAAAAGGGGAACTTCAGAGGAAACAAGTCAAAACCAGCATGGCCATTGTGAACTTGTTACACGACCCCCCAACAATCCAGTCCTTGTCAGGCTGAATATTACCCCATTAACTATGGTATCTCGCACTCAACCACACAATGAATCAGTTCGTAAAGGCACTGACATTTGCAGAACCCCTTTGACATCTCCAGTATAAAAAAAATAATAATAAAAAAAAATAATAATAAAAAAAATAATAAAACAACATGCCCCCTTGACCTCTTTCATGTGCTCATTGCCAGCATCACTCTTCATAACTGTATTTTACATAATTTTATGTACATTTATACTACTCTTATTGTTCTGGTCAATCTGCATAGTTTTGCTATAGGTTGTGGTTACGCATCCATGGAAACTGCCTACCCTTACAAAAGCATATGAGTGCAAAATTGCTGACCATAAGTGCATGCGGTCAGTCTTATAGGTCTATGTTTAAAAATACATCAGAATAAGCTTTAATCACTTCTTAAAAGCTTTAATATCAGAAAGAATTTTCAATCCTCAGACAGAGACCTGCCCAGTAAACAAACCAGCATCCATGGAAAGGAGCCATATACAATGCTGCAATGCAATCACACTGCAATCGCCACCCACCTCCAAGCACTAATATAAGAGCCTCAGAAAAGTCCAGCTTTTTAACCACCTTCAACTTAAACTACAGCTGTCCTCTGGATTCTTGTTCTCCAGAGATCCGATGCACAAGCCTGTGACTGAAACACTGTCACACCCAGCTGGAGATGCCAATGTCTACTTTCTCACACCCAACAACTATTAAAACACTATAGCCCATATATTCCATTTGGCACCAGCATGTATATAATGAAACAATGGCATAACATCTAACTGGTTATATGACATACTGCAATATTTAAGATGCCAATTATTGTTCATTCTAATTCCACAGTACTGTTGTACTCTCAATTCTAATTGCTCTGATTGTTGTTGATTCATGTTCTGTAACAGCAGCTCAGACAGTAGTGTTAGTTATAAGGAATATTCAAATATTATTTCTATAGTAATGACTAATTAACAAGTAATAGCTCATTCATGTCAACTTGCTGGAAGGAAGCTCGATATGATCTACGCCTTTTGTTAGTACGTGACAAGAAGTCTCTGGTGCCGATGTTGCGGAGGTAAAAAAAAAAATAAAAAATAGTCTTCCTTGTATTTTTTTTTTTCCCACAGATTGAAGATGCACTTTGCGGTGTCTTAGTAACAAGCTGGATTTTTCCGTCTTAATAACTTCAGCTGTTAAAACAGAGATTGTAACTGGGAACCAGTCATTGATCGTTTTCCTCTAATTGTACACCATTTAGTTCATGTGAAATAATTAACTATGAAATAACTGATGTCATAAATTATTGTGACATGAAAAGAAAATAACATTTTAATATGGCTGATGGACAAAAGGTTTTATGTCCTTGAACTAAATATCAGCACACCCGTGTACTCTCCCGCTTAATATCATTTACTAATTTTGAACACTGAATTATGCTTAAAAACAGGCAACACGTGAAGCACATTTTAAAAGGGTGAACAAATGGATGGAGGCGAAACTGAAAACAGCTGTCTGCTGCGGGGAAATGTTGATTACTAAAGTAAGGCAATTTATGTGCGTTGAATATCAAAGGCCTTTTACTGCAGTGAGGAAGGGGCAACTTACAAGAGAGAAGAGAACGAGTCATATTACTGCCTGATCATCTACATGTCTGTGGTCAACCACAGCAGAGGAAATGATCCAGACGTAGGTCTGTCATACCCTTACTGCAGACTTATGACTGACTGCAGGTGCAGCCAATACATACAGAGCAATGAGTTGGGTCGGGAACTCCAATGAGACTTTACAGTAAACTGGCAACAATCTTGAAAAGAAAAGCACCAATTAAGTTCCAAGTGCTACTATAATGTTAGTGCAAACTATTAGACTATTTTGATTGACATAAAGCAGGGATTAGGTTTACATTTAGGCATTTGGCAGACACCACTATCCAGAGCAAATCACATTTTTATCTCATTATCATCTGAGCAGTTGAGGGTTAAGGCTTTGCTCAAGGGTCCAACTTGGTGGTCGTAGGATTTGAACCTGGGACCTTCCGAACCGTAGTCCAATTCTTTGATCTTTTCTTTCAAAGATCATTACAGTAAAAATGTAAACAATATATATATATATATATATATATATATATATATTTATTTATTTATTTTCTTTTCTTTTTTCTTTTTATTTTCTTTATTAAATAGAATTTTTTTATCTGTTTATTAATTTTAGATTATTTAGTCTGAGATTTGGATTAGATTATGTGCAGCATCCATCATACTAATCCTGGGGATTGAGCTTTAACTACAGAAACTTTAAGTTAATACAATAAAATAAACTTAAATTGATTTAAATTGCAGTCAGTAATACTGTCAGAGCTGCCGTTGTAAAAAAAAGATGTAATCAATAATTACTGATTAATCAAAGGAGTGATGTACAGCATTGTGGTATAAGGTTAACTGCCCAGTAAGTAAATGCGATTGTGATGCAGATATAGATTTTTTTTTCCTTTTAAGCAGACATATTCACGGTCAAGCATGTCTGTGGAATTATGATTTATAATGGACTTTCCATCTACCTGTCTCTCAACAATGTAAAAAAATATATATAGCGTCATGTCTGTTTCCCCCCCTTTCCGCCCATCCAAGAAAAATATCTAAAAATGTCAGAAATATTAGGAGCTACATTTAAATTTCAAGTAGACAGCATCTTTGCATCTTGTATGCAATCTCTGCACCATGTTCATTCATTTAGGTCTCAATGTCAGAGCTTATTCAACATCACATGACGGGTCTAAAACCAGGACACACCCGCACACGCAAGCGCACATACGCAGTTATCTTAAGGCCAACTGTGACCTAATTCAATGAACACCGTATTCCGAATGAACACTAAGAATTAAGATGAGGGGAAAACTCATAGCTGGCATGTGAGGTACTGATTTGTATTAATAATTTACGCTCTGTGTTTTTAATAGCCCAACTTCCTGGATCACATTGTCCTCTATATTACTGCTCTTGTATTCAACTGTGACAATAGGCCATTGGAAAACTACTAAGCAAAGTCAGAGGGGGGAAAACCACACCCAAATCTCACTGCCAATAATGATTACCTAAGTAAAGCAGATCCAAAGCAAGAATGTTGTTTGAGACTGTAAAGCGTTTTTTTTTGTTTTTGTTTTTTTCCTGGAAGCATTTGCTAGCTAGTTAAAAAACACAGTCTATACTAGAAACTGTATTAAAGTCAGACGATTCTCCCTATATATTATGTGAAACTCTATATCTTGATGGTATTCTTCCAGAAGGTCTATAAATGGATGATTCACTGCGCCCTCCTCTTCCATTTACCTCAGAGCCTAAAGTAGATAATACATGACCGTGAATCATGCTGAAATTATGACATACTTATGTTGAATTGTTAAGTAATCAGAGACAGACTTGCCAGTGTAATTTCTAAAAGAGAAGCCATAACATTAAAATGCAAAACATTAAGTCCAATATTGTATTGGTTCCCCTTGTTCTGGCTCCTCAGAGCATGACCTCTGGTGTGTGCTGTGGTCTCTGACACCAGCGATGATTCCTTAGGTTCCAGCAGGTTGTAAAATGGGTGGAGCCTCCATAGACCTGACTTGTTTGTCCGGCGCATTCAATGGATGCTTGGTTGGATTGAGATCTGGGGAACCTTGAACTCTTTCTGCTTGCTTAACCCTATATGTAGCAGGCTGTAATGCACTGGGAAGTTCTGGTGTCTTTCTAACGTGGACAGCTTTTAACTTTTTTTTAGCAATTTCTGCAACATTAGCTTTTCTGTGGGATCCCCACAGGCATGGACGAGACTTGGGTGTCCATGATCCTCTCACCAGTTTACTAGTATATAATTGATAATCAAAATATATAATTGATAATCATAAAGAGAAACAAAATAACTGCTAAAAACTGGAAAATCATTATGAATCCCTGCATTTGTCTTTGGTCTATTAAACCAAAAACATTAACCTTTCCACGAAAGAATTTACGTCCTCATACGTTGAAAATGTAACCAATATTTGGGCACATTTTGCTTGGCTGCTACATCATAAGTAGGAATTAAAAGCACCTTCTAAAACGCATCTCAATACCACCGGTTTCTATTGGCTGATCCTACTGCTTTAACTCTCCAAACAAATGGCTTCATGGGCTAATCATTCTTGCTATAAAACAGACCAATAGAAGGTGGAAAGTCATTTGAATTGTGAATTTCAGTGTAGAGCTGCTATGTTTTTGCGCATCGGTGTTGATTAAGGGGAGAGCCGGTGAACACTTGAGATTCCTCAAATGTTTTTGCCATAAAAGGCCTTGAGCGACATAACTCATCTCCTCCCAGCAGCCACTAAATATGGAGCTCCAGACAGGAGGAGTAACATGGAGATGCACGCCGCCTAGACCTGGAACGCTTCAGACCAGGAACAGCCCAAAAACGCTGGACATCATCCAAACATATACTGTATTATTCACTGTATGATTTAAAAAAATTATATATAGTATGGACATTTAAGTAGATATTAAACAGTAACATAAAACCACATTAAAAAGGTAAATACAGTTATAGAACCCACTAGTGTAGACTACAGTCTATCTTATACACATGTCAAGTCAAGGTTCACGTGTCAGTCAATAGACACGTCACACATATGTCAACTGCAGGGAAAAAATACTCAACAACTAAACCAATGCTCAGATCCAAATCAAAATGAAACGATTATCTTTCTCAAAATGTACAGAAATAAAGATAACTGAAAATTCAAACACAACCCGTACGCAAAACTAGTAGTTCTGATAGTACAGTTGGTCTGAACTATCTTGTTCGGTTATTTTTAGATGTGCGCTAAATGCAGAAGAATGCAAGGCTTTTTATATTAATCTTATCAGTCTTGAAGGCAAAAGGAGATAAAGCATGACCTGAACTCTCATGTTCTTGGAAGACATGGGGATAGCAATACAGAACGAGTTCAAAACCTCAGTCAGGAATAATTCTACCTTGTTGCAGCTTAAAAAAAAGAAAAGAAAGGTCACAATGACGCCCGCCTACAATATTTCCTTCAGCAGTAAACACAGGCACGCACACACACACGGCTAACTCTTATGTATAATTGCGTGAATAGAAACCTTGTGTTAGATCTGCACAGGTGCTGCTCAATAACCAGCGAGCACTTCCTGTTTCCTGTGGTATGAATGTGTCTCAGGAGACAAAGCTCGAGTGGCTTACCGGCTGCGGCTGCTCGGCGATACAGCAGTTGAAGCACAACCAGAATTCGCTCATGATTTGCTGTCCTAAAGTGCTGCTGTGCCAGTGTTTGCAGAGGGTGTGAAGGGCGCTAAGGGAAAAGTCAGAAAAGAGCACGCCGGGCTCAGCAGGCCTGGCACGGTGGATAATGATGATATTGCTCAGTCGAACGTGCTGTATGTAGACGGGTTTCTCAGACAAAGCAGATCCTGAGAGAAACACATACACACACCCACAGGGAGAGGCTCTCTTTGGTGTGCTTCGATAGGCAATCCCTCAGACCTGCAACACAAAAGAGCGAAACATGAATAGTTTATACAATTACAGACTGACACGGAGCTGTACACATGTGCATAATGTATACAGATGTAAAGAAAATACAAAAATAAAAAGAACCCAGCACTAATGCATTGTGCAGGCTGTTGTGATAGCGCTTGAGAACACAAAGCTGGTGTGTGACTTCTGGTTTCAGTTTGTCACACCACCAGCACTAATTAGGAGATGGTTATGTCTCCTGATTCAAGGGAAAATTAATTAGTGTTGTTCTCCTTTAGTGTGCAATTATACTAATGTGCATGTTCACATGAAACACCAAGAGGCTGGTCCACTGGAAAACAGGAGCCTATTCAGAGCCAACAGCGGCCCATTTAGAAGTCACTGGAACAGAGCCATAACGGACACATGCACTAAGCACAGAGTACGCATTGACCCTACTAGACCAGCTAAAAAAAAAAAAAAACATTGGATTATTGCCTTGTTTCAATTCCTCACCGACCATAGACCATGATAAACTAATGACACTGATATCATGACCACAGGCCTGATGTTGGCTCCATCATTGATGGAGAACTGTTCCTCAACCCACGACTGAGAGTGCTGTGTTTGAAACTGTAGTGATGCCACTGGTTCATACGATCATACAAGCACCACATAACACTCGAATGTCACTGCAACGTCAGGAATGATCCCCCATCCAAATATCATGAGGTCACTGGTGGGTTCTTTCCAATAATGGATGAGGTTGGAACTTTTGCAGAAGAAGACCTAGCCACTTTTATCTTCAGGTGGTTCTGTGGTTAAGGTTTTGGGCTACAGATCACAAGGTCATTAGTTCAAAACTCGGCACAACCAAAGTCTCAGTCAAATAACTATATATACATATAAAACACCAGGTGTACCTATATGCTTGGTATACCAGTGAACGTACATAAAAGGTCTAAATGCTGTGTTGTACAATGCTAAAATTAAGTAATAACACATGATGGACTGTGATGTTAAAGGAAAATAATTCACAATGGGGTGGTGTGTATGGCCCCATGCTTAAGCCAGAAGCCAGAAGCTATTCCTCTTATACCACAGCTATTTACCAATGATTTTAAATTTTGAAACCTTATATTATAAGCCATTTATAGCTATTTTTAATGTTTCAGAAAAACCAAGAAATTGGTTAGTTTGTCAGCAGATTATCATGTTACCTGAGAAATCATAAAGCATAAAGTCTCTCCTCTGGCCAACTGACCAACGGTTACTATTGAAGTGCTGATGCTTAAATAAATGTTGCATAAATAAAATAAAAAAGAGCTTGTCTGGAATTGTCGTTCACAAACGTACGGCCTTTTTAAAAATTTAACAGAGGCTAGGTGGAAAGTGTGTCTCATCAGCATACTGTGTCTGAGGTCTTTAAATGTCAATCCTTTTACACCTTCATTCACAAGAAATTTCATCAAAAGTCTAAACAGCCATCGTAAGTTAATTTATTATTAGTTTTAGATTATAACGCGCAACCTCCATAGACTTTCCTGTGAATGACCTGTTACCATTAAAAAGAGAAGGACTGTAAAAATCAGTTAACACATCCCGATTGAAGAATTTGAGAGTTCTTTGGTAAAAGATTTTAGTAACATAACCAAACGCAAGTACTGGCCCCTGGAAAAACGCCAGTACAGTGTCACAGAAAAATGTGTTTCAATTCTGCCCAATTCTTCTTTTTTTATAGCGGGAAAATAAAGCGAAGCCAGCACTGGAACTGCCTTTCTTTGACGTGTGTGGGGCAGAGATAAGAGTGGCCTAACCCAACCCAGCACTCCCACACTGGCTACAAATGAAGAACGTCCAGCAGAACCACTCTGGGAAAGTCTTCGTGGTATGTTGTACTCATTAATGCTAAGAGTGCCAGGTTCTAGCCATTAACCCTGCATGGTGCAGACTGGTCAGAGAAGTGTTTTATTACTGCAATACACATTCACGTGCAGGCTACACAAGGGATAAATCTTTCATTCACCCTCATTAAAATGCCCTTACACAAAGCAGAGTGCTTTTTTAAACCCAAAGCAGGTGCTCTACACACCTGCCTCGTGTGGGAAAAAAGTCTTTGTTTGGGAGGCATGATGGCTGGTGCTCCATGGTCCCATTATGTAGAGGTTCTGCTTTTACAGTGTTTTTATGGGTTTCTCAAAAGATTTGCAGTTTTCCCCTCAATGCTCCAAAAATACGCCATGGGTGAACTGGATACAATGTGAACGAGTTTCACATTGGCTGAGCTGGGGCTCAAACCGCCAACCTTCCAATCAATAACTCAGAGCCTTAACATGTTGATCCAGCACTGCCCCACCACTATGTTTGTGTACATAGTGCCCTGCGATCCAGGGTGTATTTCCACCTTACACCCAATGTTCCAGTAAAAAAAATGGTTACTAAATATGAAAGAATGTACAATTCTGTTCTGCTAACTCAGGAAGTGGAGGTGTCATCTGTTTACGTCTTCTAGTTGGAGGTCCTCAGGGCTTGTCCCTGTGAGAAAGCGGAGATCTGTAGTTGCTAGACTGTGCCAATCTTTTGCTGTCCACACCCAGAGCCATCACACTGACACGTTTCTGGGTGTGCAGCTTACAACATGTAAGCAGTTTTGAATCATGCAATTTGGCTTCATTGCTGTGTGAAAAATGAAGGTTTGAGTGGAGTTCTCATGTGGGCAAGCTTCCACAAGGGAATTATGAATAAAAAAAAACAAAAGGTAGCATGAGTCACAGATTGTACAAGCTTCAACATTTACCACAAAACGTTCGTCTGGGAAGAAACTGAAAGCACAGCAGGAGTATTGTAACTAAATATTCTACCAATATGCAACTCAATGGCTATTCATCTAGAATACACATTCGACTTTAACGACACCATAGTCAAAAGCTGCGCTAACTGAAATCAAGCCCTTCCTTTCCTATCTACTAATAGAAGGTGTCAAATGTGCCATTCATTCAACCAGAGACCGCCCAGTGCTGTCAAGTCTCACATCCTGGACTTAGAAGAGAAGCTTTGTGGACAGAGCTCAGCCTCAGACATGTGGGCCAAATATGTATGTAAATGAGCTCTAAAGCTGCCCGAACTTCATCCTCTTCTGCTAAAATTATCCGTCCTCTTCCGGCTCCTTTGATTCCTTCACTGATGTGCTTGTGTCAGATACTGGTCTTTTTTTAACCTTCATCCTGGAATAATTTACAAAAAAAAAAAAAAAAAGTATGGCTCCACTTCAGAAATTAAAGCTCTGGATGAGTATGAAAGAAGAACTGGGATCACACAATGCTATGCTTAACCCTAAACTAACATGGGCAGCTAATGAAGTTTCAGCTTGTCAGGGCCAACAGAAATATGTTCCCGAGAGCCCCAGCAAACAGATAGTCAAACAAAAAAATTAACTGTTGAATTTAAGGATTTAGCAAACATACCATGGTAAGCCCTGTTTGAAATAGACTAGTCTTACATGGAGAGGTGGGGTATTGTTATTATTGTTGGACGATCTGTTGGATTTTGTTCAAGCTGAAATCCATGCTTTTGTTCATGCACAAAAATGACTCATGTACTGGAAAGATTAAGCCATATTCGACCTTCTATAAAATAACCAATAAAAATAACCACAGGTAACCACAGAGTCCAACACATGTCCTGTGTTGCCTTTTTCTCCAGTATAAAAAAAAAAAAAACATACCGAGGGCAGGGGGAGCTCAATGGTTAAGAAGATGTCCGTACAGCAGAGACGCTGACTATCTTTAAACGACGACTCAAGACGCATCTGTTTATCCAGTACTTGGACTAACAGCCCCCCGTCCCCCTCTTCCCAGTTGTGTTGGACTAATGGCACTTAGTTATTAACCTAGTTAACCCAGTGTAAGTATGTATCCAATGATGTAAACTTTAAAGCACTTTTTGTAAGTCGCTCTGGATAAGAGCGTCTGCCAAATGCCTAAATGTAAATGTAAATGTAAGTTGAACTGCTAACTAGGAGGTCCTCGGTTCAAGCCTCGATGCCGTCCCACTGTTGGACCCTTGAGCAAGTCCTTCACCATCAAGTGCTCAGATACAATCTGGCGTCGAGTTGGCAACTTCACCCTGTAAATAACTGCCACAGAAACGACGAATATATATCTGTCACCCGGTGTGCTGGGCGGCACGTAGACAGAACCACCACAACCATAAAAACATACTAGGAAGTGCTCTTTAAACGTCTGCCAAAGCCAAGTCCTGCCTGAGTTTAAAACATAAAACAACAAAAGACACTCAGCATCTAAGATAACATATATTATGTACAGAAATATTTTGGGGTGGGCTGGAGGAAGAAATATAGTTAGGCATAAGTTATTTTCATATTTTTCGTAAGCAAATCAACACAAAATTCCTATAATGGGAACATTATTTAAGAGACATGTTATAAATCTTATCCCAACTGAATAGTATTTTGGTCAGTAGAACAATCTTAGTCCAAAAACTTTTCATCATAGGTTTAGATAACGTCCCATTACAAGATGCTCAGCAACAAACAAAGAACCTGACAAAAAGATCTATTACTTAAGGCATTGCAACAGGATTCCAATCCATCAGGTCACAAAAGACCCCATGAAAGTATTCATTAGCCATGTAGGAATGGAAGAGGAGCGGCATGGTGAGTATGAATGGCTGACCGATCCATGACACACGAATGTTAGAACTGGAGCCTAATTGACCTTGATGGAGGAGGAGTAAGGATGTTTTTCCTGTCTCTGATGTCTAAACAGATTCCTCAGAGATGTCCACAGAGACCCTTTAATTGTGAACTACAGTGAACAGCAGGTTGCTTGATAGGAACATTTTCCAAAAAAGGCAGTTTGCTAGAAAGTGAGAAAAAAAAGTGCTGAGCAGAACGAGCATAGAGTGAGAGTGAGAAAGTGAGCATGTACTGTATAAGCACTCCAAGACTAATCCTGCACAGTCTTTACCAAAGCTCTGCACAAAACTAGTGGAACATAATTGGAAATGAATGACGCTCATCATTCCACACATCTGACAGCTTAAAGATCAAGCAAATAACCAAAAAAAATAAATAAAAAATCCAAAATGCTGCAATCCTTAACAGATGCCAAACAATGTGATCGTTACTCACTCTCTACAGATGAAACCCGAAGGACAGCGCAGCAGGCTGTGCAAGAGAACTATGAAGCGTCACTTCGCTCTGCGGGAGGCCTTTGTCCCTCACTCAGTTACGGATCAGTGGCCAAGTGGCATTCACTCGCTCCATCACTAACCCTTTCCACACAAAGCTGCTGCACGCTCCTGCACTAAGCCCTGCCTCCAGCCCCACCCCTTCCCTTCATCATGTAACCATGACGTTACTTATACGTATATAACCATCATTGTTTGTCAACTCCAACCTGCTGTGAGAGGAACTTCAATTCTAATACATAAATTATAGCAAACCTTAATCTATTAGACCACCTCATTATGCAAGCACCTTGCATCATAATATTCATGAAAGTAAAGTTTTTATTTCCTATACCGTGCTGAATTCGAGTTATGCAAAGAGTTTTTAATACATTGGAAGAAAGCTATAACCTAAGGAGCATGCTCTCCCACCAAAGCTGTGGAAAGGCAGCAGATTACAATTCAGCACCAATACCTGAGCAGACACAATCACAAATGGTATCTGTGCTGAGGGAGCAAAACCGGGATTCTGCCAGACCCCTTTGCTGCAACAATTGCCCGCCTTGTTGCTCGGGGACAGCCCTCAATTCTTCCATCCAAAGCCTTGTTGCCACAGCAGCCACTAACCACTGAGGAAGGGGGTTTGTATGATTGCGGGAGATCACAATAGACCCCCATTTCAAGCCCCCCCCCCTCCCCCCATTCTGTCTCTCACTCTCTCTATCTCAGGCTCAACTTACAATTTCCATACAAATGACCCAAACGTGACTGTTGCAAGTATTGGCGAAGTGAAGGGCATCTTTGCAAAAGTCTGCAAAACTTCTGCAGTCACTATACATCCAGAACAAGATATTGTTGAAACAAAAGAAAAGATTTAGTGACAAACGCATCCAGTCTCACCTGATGGAAAAGAAGCATGCTCAAAATTCCAGCTGCAAGCACCGAGTAAAAGATATCTACAATATCTAGCATTCCAGAGTGTATTTTGAACATATAACATTTAAATTCTGGCATGACTAAGATTGATCTCCTTCATTCCAAGAGAGCAGGAATTTTATCAAGTCAAAAAAATCATAGGCACAAATCTTAAATCCCTTTAAATAAATTCTATAACAACTCCTTTTTTGGTCTTTCAGAAGTTCATTTACAAACGCGGTTACTTGAAATAGTTTGGAATAGTGTTATCATTGATTAGGATCTCCAAACCTTGATAGCTACTTAATTGCAGATACATCACCTTGTACAGGCTGCACTGTTGGGAGCTTACAGTCACCATATGGTACAGGTGTGACATCTCTAACCTTTTACAAGATTAACATATTGCATGAACGGATTATGCAACCACCAATAACCATGCCTTTAAAGAGTTAAGAAGCATAGGCAGTAAATTATGGTGTACCGGAACCTTGTAGTACAGAAAAAAAAAGAAAAAAAAAAACACACGCCATTCAAAATTATTCTAATTTTGAGCAACAATTGTGTAGTTCAAACGCAAACTGAGTTCAACATTTTTTTTCCTTATCAAGTATCTACTTTGGTAACCTTTAGTGTATTTTTCCTCTTTCTTGATTCTCATGACGATTAACAATTTTCAGCTGCAGTTCTGCTTTACGAAGAGTTACAGTACATGCAAAGGAACTATGTGAAGGTTACAAACAAGAACTTTAACACAGCCACTCCTAAACATGCTTGAATCTTTCTCACTGCATTTGAGATGATGAGATGATGTTTAGGCACCATCGACCACAGTTTAAGGGGTCTGTGTAGCCAAACAATATTATTACACCACCAGTAGCACAAAATAAGTGGTGTTCAGGATATGAATCATGCTGATTCTTCTTCTATGTTCTGTCCATACCAGAAACCATCCTACTGCTTCACTCAACATTCCCCCTGGTATTGCTTGCATGGATCCAACAAGTGACATTGTACCGAATACCTGGTTCGATTTAAAGCCTAATCACGAAACTATTCCATTAATAAGTCGTCATAAAAGGGGTTAGAGATTGTAGGTAGAGAGACAGAACGTCTATAGGGAAACACAGGGAGAAAGAGAACAAAAGAAAACTGGAAGGAAGGAAAGAACAGAAGATGTAAGAATACATGGTGAATCTCTCAGCAAATGAAGTTTATAATGGCTGACTTATGTATAATCTTTACCAGATTCATTAAAAAAAAAAATGACTTTAATACACCATATACAACTGCATTAAAGGCGCCACGGACAACCCTGCATGTTTTAATCCATCGCCTTTCATTATGTAAAGCATAACTGCATGCTTATGTAAGATCTAGAACAATGTCAGCAAACAATATTATTACAAAATGTATGAATGATAGAAAAGCATCTATTAGACGTCTTTGTCGTTTTCCATTTTGGACACAGAGATCAACATCGATTATGTATATGCCTAGACAAGGTCATTTCTGCACAATAACCGTGTTTAAAATGCAGATACAGCACAAATCCTGCAGCCTCCCTGTGTAACTTACCCCCGGCTTCCTCAAGAAAGTCAGCTGCTGAGTTTAGCAATCCGTTCGAGCCAGACAGGGAAGTGGGACGAGAAAATAACTGAATAAACACCACCACTACAAAACAGTTCCCCAAAAACACAAGATGAAACATGGCGTTTCATGTTATACCTCACATAGCCACACTTGTTTCCAAGACAACCCACATCAAAGTTAAAGCTATTTCCAGAAGTCATGCTAGATCTGCTTCATCTGTGTGTGATATAGCAGGAAGGCAGCTGGGACACATCCAAAATATCTCCACTTATCATGCCAGGGGCCACTATGATGAGGTCATACTTCTTTGGGCCAGCAGCACTGCTTCAGGCGAGCTCTCCTCAAGCTTGCGAGCACAATCACAGGATGGTGTATTTAGGTCTACATGTGTATGTATAAATAAAGTCATGGCTCTATGTAGCATGTCTCAAAAAAATCTCTCTACATGCATTAATTGAACCCTCAGTGATCCCTGGTGCACAGAGTTCACTGAGACGTTGTGAGCCTCTATATAAGCAGACTTTAAAGTTGGATACAGGACCAAAGCTCAAAATCTAAATAGCTTTGGTCCTCGCACCTCCAGGGTCAGGGCCTCAGGTATGTGTGTGCATGTTCTCCCCATGCTTGCTCAGTCTCCTCCAGGGAACTGGCATTCCCATATTGCCCGTAGTGTGTGTGTGTGTGTGTGTGTGTGTGTGAGAGAGAGTGTGTGTGGCCGCTCGTGTCCCCATTTCATGCCTGAAGTCTCCTGGGACAAGTTCCACGCTTCCCGCAACACTGTACAAGAAAAGCGGTATACAAAATGAATGAAGAACTACTATAACCTATTTTGACTGGGGATGGGACTCACCAGTCACCACCCAATATGATATTATTATATTATGATACCTAAATGCCGATTCGATTAAAATTACGAAGTATCACAATTTTTTAAATATTCAATATTAAAAATTTCCCTGATTTTGTTACAATTTGAAACTTTTACAAATATCTAATGGTTAATTAAATTTATCCCATTCCTTATAACACTAGTTTTCGAACTTAAAAACCAAGCGCAGTATTTTAACAAAAGAAAATAACTTCAAATACAAAAGATTAACATTTAACTTAAAATGAAATGAATTTTTATATTAAATTTTCATCTGCTATAATTATTATTTCTAAACAAACTTAGCAAAAAAATTAAGTTCAGTTTAAAGTTCAAATTAAAGTAGTTAGAGTGTACCACCTGTAGGATTATAAAGAAACAGCTGGGTTTTACCAACAGCTGGGTTTTACTGTGAGGGTTAGCAATTCATAGCTGAATTGTTTTTTCCCTCCCATCTCTACTTTGGACACAATCAATGCACTATCTCTATTACTATGCTAGTTAGCAAGCACATAAGACTACATGATGTTAAGGAAAAGGACAATGTGTCACTTTCTGAGATCAAATAAAGTTAACGTAGGACAGTTATAAGGCCCAGGTTTCCATGTAGCTCTATAATTCATGCTGAGAATGTGGACACCTCCATCGTCAGCACGTGAGAAAGAGCGATTTAAATATCAGATAGTTTATGCAAGCCTCTAAGTTTCCCCCATTATTCACTTTCACACAGTTTCAAAGTGTTCATGCTTCATTGTTGCGATTACATTACAAGCCCTTGTATTAATGTAAACAAAAATAACATAACCAAGTACTCAAGGTTACATTTCTTATCAGAATGCATTATCACAAGTAACGTCAGCAGGAAAACAATAATGAGTGTTGTTTAGAACAGCAGTCGGTTGTTTGGGACGATTACCAATAAAACATAAAGATCAAGAGATTCTTGCATCGAATAATGTATTGTAAATATATTTCATCAAGCATTCTCATGACATTACAAAAAATAGTGTACTAATGAACCAAGAAGAGCTAGCAGAATTTTCTAACCAGTGTAATCTCGTTTCAGCGTATGACTTCAACGCCTTGGAAAGAGGAAAGTAAATGTGGTCTATTAAGGCACTTAAAACCCAATGTACACTCACTCAAAGAACAAAACATGCTTTGAACCTACCTACTGTACATTTCCTCTCACTATTATCAATTTACACATCTTTGCAACATGCAAAGGGACAGAAGCTGCTTCATAGTTCTATAAAGCAACTTCAGTCTCTTTCATAATGACAATAATAAGATTATAATATTAGACTATGGTCCTAGTCTAACATATATTTATGGTAGATTATAGTCCTATTCTTAACACAAAGATAATGTTCAAATAAATGCAACAGCTAACTTTAACATTAATATGATTAATCAGTACTGTGCATACGATCATGATAAATTATAAAGCGGTGCCTGGCACTAAACACTACTTAAAAATATGTCAATCTTTAAGCTCCAGAGAAAAACAAGGACAGTTTCATGCATTTTTTTTTCCGACCATGAAGATTGCATGAGGTGCTGCTCTTGCCACAAATACCACCAAAGATACAGATTTGCATAGCTGCAGCATGCAATAGTCGTGGGGATTTTCACAAATGCCAACTACAGTCAGTGGTACTAGATGGCATTAAAGGGAGGATGCACAAATCACAATCTGCCTTTGTTCAAAAGTCTAGAATCTCCTTTAGATCATCGGTCATAAGAAATGTCTCAACAATAGAATGCATGAACAATTATGATTAGTATGTTCAAATGAAAAAGTAAGTAATCTACAATGAAACTGAAAGTCATCATTTTTTAGTAACCTCTGCTCTCTGCAGGGAAATTCAAGTAAACTCTTCAAGCACAATTGTTTTGAGATGTACAACTTCGAAAATATGGAAGTGGGTACCAGACCGACATCTTTTCACCATTAGCAACAGAAAGGTATGAGTAAACACTGACAAAGCTGAGCATAATAAAATTAAACCAAAGCTGCCATAGAATGCTCCTGATTTCTAGAGGCTCTTATCTTGTGAAACAACTGTCAATAACTTGTCAAGCTTTTCTAGGATGTGCAAGCATGATGTGCTGAATTAGACACTTTCTTTTTTTATTACATAGACTAAGATATATATATATACTGTATATACAAAGTAACACATGTAAACCAAAACCACGTTCAGACAACCGAGATGAATAAAAATAAGTATCTGACAGATAAAAATGGTAATGAATACAAAGCCATGGCGGTGTGTGTACGTGTGTGTATACATGAATACACAGACATAGAGAGAGACAGGGAGATGGAGAGGCGGGGCGGGAAGGGGGGGTACCCATACATCTACAGTGTTATTTAGTCCGCCAATCACACGGCAGCAGTTCTAACCCCTTTCAACCAAGGCGGTTTTGGAGGTAATTCGGAGCCGGTGCCTAATTCTAATCAGTTCTTTATCAGACAGACAAAGCACAGAAGAACTGCTCACAAAGCCATGTTAATGTTAATCATTGTTGTTGTAGTGTTTGCTGCTAGCACTAGCATTGCCACTAGCATTGCTGGTAGCATAGCTGCTAGCACGAGCATTGCCGCTAACAGTGAAGTGAAGACGTGACTCTCTAGCCCATGAAAAAACAAAGGCAATTCTTAGAAGACAGCTGCTGAACTGGATTTGAACTGGCACTAGCACCAAACATGAACTAGTACCTGGTTCACTTTGATAGAAAAGGGGTTTTCGGGACTATTCGTAAATAAGCCAAGAGCTCAGTAAATGTCCTCTGCAAACACCAGAAAAAGAAGGAAAGGGCAGCCACCATGAACCCACCCGCAGCAAGCCACTAGCACCAGACAAGTTAGCCCGATATCCCAGAAAGACCTATCCTCCAAGGCTCCTCACGCACCCTGTATACAGCCTATATATAAAAATATATATATATATATATATATAAATACCATTTGACAGCTTTTGACCCAAATCAACCCATCCGGCATCAGCACCAACATGTGAACCCAGACCATAGAGACCATACCAGATACTAAACCCACCCAAATGCTGGGCAAGGACCCACCAGCGCCAACACCACCACCACCACCACCATGTGACCAACCAACCAGACCACCACACAAATCCACAGATGAATCCTGATCAGGAAGGGAATGAAGATTTAGTTAATGGGGAATAAGGAAAAAGAAAGAGAGAAAAGAATAAGCATAAAAAATAAACAGGAGAGGAAAAAAGAAACCATTGTGACTATATATATAATACATGTTTAAACAAAGATAAGTTGTAAAGTTAAATAAAATTCATGCGTGTTATAAATACTCCCAGTAATATGAACCTTTTGCTACTGTAGATCTGTTATGGTAGAGTGCATGGCCGCAGGTGTCTGGTATAAATCGAAATGAATTAGCAATGGGTTCCCGATATTGGTAAAAAGTGGTTGTGTGCTTTAATGGGTGGATGTGATTTTCTCTTATGTGGTTTATTCTTTAACAGGGTTTATCCATTGATTGACGTGTAATGACATTTTAGATTTCCAGTTTAGAAGTACAGTGAAACCTCGAATTACGAGTAACGCGGTTTGCGAGTGCTCCACCAGACGAGCATAGATTTTTAATGAATTTTGACTTGGAAAGCGATCAAGTCTTGCTCGTGTGTATTGTTTACTATAACACTGTGACCACATGTATGTGCGTAAAACATATTTTATTTTGTGTCTGTATGCGTGTGTGTACAGCGTGCGTGTAAAGCAAAAGCAAGTCTCATTAGAG
>JAQMYJ010000009.1:19055219-19066331 GCA_030014305.1 Clarias laeviceps
CACACACACACACACACACTCTTTCTCTCTGCTCTACACAGAAACACTGTTCTGTCACGATTCTTTTCAAAGGTAAAATGCAGGTTAATTTGTTTCATTTTTACTTTATATTTTGTGATAACTGTTTTTATGTATTTATCTTTTTGGGCTGTGGAATGAATAATCAGAATTTCCATTATTTCTTATGTTGAAAATTCGATTTGGTTTACGAGTGTCTTGAAATACAAGCCCGTTTCCGGAACAAATTATGCTCGTAATCCAAGGCTCCACTGTATTGTTTTTTTGGCGATAGCTAGAGAGGTATCGAGTGGATTTCTATATTTAAATGCAAGAAAGGCTGTATTGTTAATAAGTAATGCTTCTGTACCTTTACTGAGTAAAACAGAGAGATGGAGCTGGGGGATTCTACAGCTCAAAATTATGTCTAATTATGTCTCCTGTTGACATAATATTCAGTCATCATACCTAGGGTATTGTAATGACTTTACATATGGTAACTGTTACATTAGGCCAATAGTGGAGTCAAGACTTTGCTCATTTCCACTGCAAATGCAAATGGTGATTATGAGTCCTGTGAATGATGTACTAAGTTGCAAATTAGTATTTTTGGTCATAGAAAAAATATTCTGTCCAAAAGTTGAGTTGAGATGAGTTTAAATATTACTTTCTTTAAGTTTGAATCTGTCATTTCATAATTTAGAAGACCAAAGTGGGTTATTAGTTAACTTTTGATATTGTTATGGATTTGTATTGTTGCTACTGGAGGACCTGTTCTCCCCAACTCTCTCACTCACTCATTGTCTACACCGCTTACCCTGTGTCCAGGGTTATAGTGGGCCTGGAGTCTATACCAGGAGGTACACCCTGGACGGGGTGCCAATCCATCGCACACGCTCATTCACACACACTATGGGTAATTTGGGTCATTTAGGAATTCCAGTTAGCCCAATCATGGTAAACTCCATGCACACGGATGCCGGGCAGGAATCGAACCCAGACCCTGGAAGTACAAGGTGACAAATGCCTAAATGTCAATGTCTAACCACTAAACCATCGTGCTGCCTCATAATAGGACACTCGTGCATTTATCGTGTATTACTTTTATACTTTATAAATGCACTTAACTAACTAACTCATCATATGTTAGGTTTCTGGGCATCGAAAACATATAACTTGTCGGACTGAATATATTACAGTGAATTGACCATTTGAACTCATAATGAATTTATGATTTGTCTATAATACTTTACAACTGAAATGTCCAAAATAAACAGCCAAAAGTTATGACATTCTCAGCAAGTAACTCTTATGTACATAGCAACACACATACTTTTTAATGTTTTGCCAGCTGACCTTACTTGTTAAAATGAATTCTAGTAAGACCTCTATCACACGCCAGTGCTGGACAGACACCCTTTATTGAGGTGCAGACACTTCAGATCCATTTCACTTAATGACCAGCTTCAGTCATGTTCAAGCAGTGAAATAACTAAACTAGGCTGGGCTGTAGACCAGACCTGGACGCTCTTGTATAAAGCAGATCACACCAGTTTGCATTTTCAGTGGAAGGGAACAAAAACCTTGACTTCACCACTGGTCTAATGAAACACTTACTATATGTAAAGTCATTACAATACCCTAGGTATGATGACTGAGTATTATGTCAAGAGGAGACTGGACCAAAGTATTTGTCAATGCAACTTCATTAAAAAGAGGTATTCCAACAATCTGCAGATTCAGCTTTAATAACCTGACAGGCAACTCTTCATTAAGTGAGGAATGCATTAACAAGGAAACCAAACATGTTAGCAGTAAGTGGTGGGTTACGTCCTGTCGAGCTCAGTAATGGGAAGTGAAAACTGTGTTCTTTTGATAATGTTAATAGTTGTTTGTATCTTTACTTCCCATTTTTCCTCAAAGTCTCATTGTGACAAAGAAAGAAATCTGAGAACAGCTGGACAAGGCTCTCATATATAGGTCTATCCCAAAAATGACGGCTTTTTGGAACATTTGTTGGACAAGAGAACCACTATAGTGTAGACTTGTAGTACGCGATGTTGAATGTATGTTGAATTATACCTAGTATTATTTTAAATTATTTCTGATAGCTATTTATTTGATAATATTTAAGCAAGTTGGTAATGTATCTTCATAGGCATTTTCGTAAAAACAGTCAAAGCTCTATTAATGTGTTTCACAAATTATTTCGTAACTCAACTTAAATAACCAATAATAACTTGTGAATAAAAAAAAAAAAACACAAATATTAATATATTAATTATAATATAGTTTCTAGAAATGCTAAAAAGTATAAGCACAGCTTATATTTATGAATATAAGTGTCACAGATGTGAACCATGATAGAACACAGAAAAACAATAAATACAAATTTTCGTCTATTGGGAGTCTACCTGGAACAAGAAGCACTTTATTTTGTTTATCCCAGTTCTGACTAACTGAATTAAACATGTCAACTCTGCTTCATGTCATCCCAACCCTCTACTTAAAACCCAATGCACCGTTACAGATGGTGTGTGTGTGTGTTTGTGTACTGCCGCCGATTACAGACTCTTGAGATGTAGTTCAGTTACGTTACAGCGTACAGATCCCTGCAGGACTGAGTTCAGGGTCTTGACTCATGTGATGGACAGGGTGTGAATACGTAATTCTCTGGGTGTTTTTCCAGGCCAATATGACAAATGTGGGTTTCCAGATGTGATGCTTTAGAGTTTAAACCACTTCCTCTTCGGCCTGTTCTCAGTCATTCTCGATGTAGCAATATAAAACACACATCACACTGAGTTTATAATGAATAGTCTTGGGAAAGTATGGCAATTTATAAGTGACTAAGAGCACATCAGCTGGGACATAAAATGTACGCTTCTCAGCTATAACTGAGACATTGGCGTACATGGATTATAAAGTTCTCCTTGCAGTCACATAGTTGTGAATGTTTCTTGAGAATAGACTTGATGGTGCCTGGTTGCGCAAGGTAGCCTTTTATGGGGGAGGGGGGGGGGAACTTAAAACTTTACATTCCGCCAAAAAATGAAAAGAAAACTGCAGTGCCACAAAGTAGGGGACAACTTCCAAGATACATTTACATGCAGAATCCCTAAGTATTACAGAGCGTAGATGTCTCAAACATGGAAATGATCTCTTAAAGAGAAACATATGAGGTCGAAATTAGATTAGAGGGTTACAGAGAGCCCTGCAGGTTTAAGTAATACTGAGTGCTTAACAACATAACATGAGTCATGTGTATGATTGTGGTTACCTACATCACTATAGGCCTGGTAAAAAAATAAAATAAAATAAAAAAAGGTTCGAGAGCTTCTCATGTGTTTCTTGGAACAGTTACAGTATGTAAATAAAATCTCTAATGAATTCAGTGGCATAACATTAAAAAAAAACCTTTGCGCTGACGTAATCCACTCATGTGGAAGGGGTTCTTAGAAGAAAAAAAAACATTTCAGACCTGCTGTTCTTGTAGATCCTAGTAGGGATTGCATTTGCTATTGCATAATGCGAGCTGGTGATTAAATTCCTTTAAGTTAATCTTGATTGGCTGCCGAATCATGTTATCTTTAATTGTCTGTCATGCTGGAGGATGATAATCTAGGAGACTGTCTGCTGATAACTGGTATATTACATGTCTACCTGCTAGCCTGCCGGAAAGTCTGCTATAACGTTTCCACAGTCCAAATGATAAGGAATAGTATTGAGTGAAATGTATTAGGTCTAAACTAAAAGGAAAAAACATCTGATTTTGCATAATATAGATATACATACAATCTTGTGCAAAAGTTAGTACCCCCCCCCCCTTTTGAATTCAACTTTGTTTGTACAACTTTAGTTGTATTTAGTAACAATTGCTAAATACAACCTCAGACGAACAAAAACATAACTTTTTTCACCGTGCCATAATTTATTTAACAAAATGAACCCCAAAAAGTGCCCCCATGATTTAATAACCTGTAGATCCACCTTTAGCATTGCATGATCTGACCCACGGGATGAATGTGCTGGGACGTCCACTCCTGGAAAGATTTGTGAATCATTTTTTCCTCACAGTAGAATGTTGAACATGTTTGGAAATGGTTTTAGAACTCTTTTCAGCAACAACTGCTTCTCAAACCCCATTGCTTATATCTTTCCCTCTTGGCATTGCGTTAACACACACACCTGAATGCTCCAGACAGCAAACTGCCAAAACTTCTGCTTTTATATAGGTCTGCACACCTGCTGATGATCAGCTAATCAAGGTGTGATGATTAGCAGCACCTGGCTGCAACTTACCCTCATAAATCCTGTCAAAGCATGTCCATTTTCTTTTTGGTTTCATTTTCTTGTTAAGCAAATAATGGCACGGTGAAAAAATGTATATGTTGTTACGTCATCTAAGTTAATTTGCTAAGGAGCATAAATTGAACTTTGGAGCAATGGAAAAGGGTCATGTGGTCTGATCAGTCCAGATCGACCGTACTGCAGAGTGATGGGCGCATCATGGTAAAAAGGGAAGCGCATGAAACAATGTTAAATAGGGGCCGCTACAAGCCTCTTGGGTATGGCGGCAAAATTAATCGAATTTTTAATAGCAATCACTATTTTGGCTACCCACAATTAAATGAACATGATTCGTGAACATGATGTGTGCTCGGCCAATAGAACAGCATGAGCAAATGACATACAGCCACATGGATTTAGAAGAACTGCAAACGCAAAGCAAATAGGGACGGACACATTCATTTCCGTGAATGTAGTACTGCAACCTGTGTATGGGATTATATTATTATCAAAAGTTGAGTGAGTGAAGAGCACACAGCTCGAGTGAAAAGCACACACGAAAAAATAGTTACAGGCACGGGTACGCACTGAAATGTCTGAAAATGTTTTAAGTTGAGATTTGAAAGTAGAGGCAGGGACAGTGATTGATGTGGATCTAGACATAGCACAAGACTGGCCTGTGTGTAAATGTTGGAGGTTTTTTTCCTGAATAAAAAAATACTATAACATGTACCTTTCAGTTGCTTTTGTTTATCCAAGGGTTTATGATGTATGTGTAGAACAAAAAAAAATATCTTCCGTTACTTAGAATATCGATAAGGCCATTATCACTGCTAGATAAAGGAGTAACAGTAACAAAAAATATTTTTTCGGGTTTTAACTCTCATGTAAGTCTTCTGTACTGAATAAATGTTTTTATTATAGTGATTATTATGTTGTAATAATAACAATAATGGTTGTAATCATGGATGTGAACGCAGTGTTATGTTTATGTGATAGTTTAAAAGAAATTCATTGAAAAGCAATAGATATTAGTGATAAATAACTGTGACCTCAATATTGATAAAAAATAATTGTGTTAATCATTTTGGCCATAATCGTGCAGCCTTACTCTGGAGGCAGTGTTGTGATCTGGGGTTGCTTCAGTTGGTCAGGTCAAGTCACCTGACTACCTGAATGTACTGAATTATCACATCAGTGGAGTTTTTCTTCCTTGATGACACCACATTCCAGGTCAACAACTCCAAGATTAATTGGGCATAAATTGTGAAAGGGTGGTTTTGAGAGCATGGGGAATCATTTTCACACATGAATTGGTCACCGCAGTGTTCTGATCTTAACCCCATTAAAAGTCTCTGGGATGTGCCTGAGAAGACTTAGCATTTCCATTATCGATAAAAGATGTCACAATCTAAGCTAAAGGTGGTTCAATGGAATATGAATATGTGCATGTTTTTTGTGCGGCTAGACAGTGTGTGTGAAAATATGCACAGTATTTCTACATAAGGAAAATGAACAAAATACCTCTTGTAGATTTTTCATAATTGGTTTATATTGTTATTAAAGATCCTGTTCAAGGAAACCTTTGACAAAGGAAGAGCCTGTTGAAATCAATTCCCTGGCTCGACTGGGAACCTGACACATTCAGAACACATGCTTAACACCAGATCTATTGACACGAGTTCATCATGAGTGGGAGATACGAATCCGCGTGTGTACAATGATACAGCAATCATCTAGAGAATTTTGGGGGAAATAAAGGTACATTTTGCATGTATGGCGACTTTTGGAACATCTTATACAATACTGCTATAAAATGATGTAATCGGTGCCTTTCACATATAGAATCTATGTAATTAATATGTTTAGCTTTTATAAAGCTCTGAGGCACCATGTGTAAGAATTCCGATCCAGATATGACCTCGCTTGGTTAAGCTAATATGGTAATGACTGTTCAATTTATCTTACATTTATATTAAAGAGTCTATTTTTAAATTAAGCACTGTGACCATGGGTTTACTTGGGTTTCTGCTGCCACCAAATTTATTACATCTGAATTGAGTTGAAGGATTTAGCCAGCTGAAATTAGCCCTGTCAACCAGTGAAGGTCATCATTTGTTTATTGTGGCACCTACTTCCATTCAAATACCGAGTACATATTGTGACACGTGTAAAAAGGTCAGTTCACACTGCTTTTCCAGACATTTAAATTAGTAATGCTTATGGGTCTTTGTATTATTTTTTAGATCTTGTAATATAGTGTCACGCTATATTATAAGATATAGTGGTCACATTGATTGTACTAGAAATCACTGTATAAATACTGCATAATAGGAAAAAAAAATTGTGCATCTTAAATGCTTGGAGAATTCTAGATGTTGGACTTTCCATCAGACTCAAAAATGACTCAGAAAACCTTCAGAATACAGGGCGGATCGCTATTCATCTTGGGCCCTGGAGACGAAAAAAATTAATAACAGAGCCAAACGTTTTATGAATAAACCATTCAGGATGGTACAGAGGGGAGAAAGTGTCAGCGTGTGTTTATGGTGCACTGTGATGGACTGGTATTTCATCCATGGTGTATACCTGCTTCATGCCTGGTGTTGCCAGAACAGGCTGTGAATTCATTGCAACCCTGACCAGTATAAAAAGAGATTTTATGAGGAATGATTGAACAGCATCAATCATGTCCACTGATAATGTGTAAATCACTCATGCTGGTCATTTCCTCAAAAATGATTTTGATCATTGTAGCAAATAATGAGTAACGCATTGAAACAGGTATTTAAATATATATAAAATATATTAATAAGTGTCTTTAATTTAATTTAAAGAGACACACAATAACTCCCTTGAACAGGTTATACGCTATATACACGCACCCACACACTGTATGTATACATATGTATATATATATATATATATATATATATATATATCGATTCCCTCCTTGGGTATGTGTGCATGGAGTTTGCATGTTCTCCCCGTCCTTGGTGGGTTTCCTCCGAGTACTCCGGTTTCCTCCCACAGTCCAAATACATGCAGATTAGGTTAACTGGCGTTCCTAAATTGCCCATAGTGTGTGAATGCACGTGTGAATGTTGACCGGAGGTCCTACCACAGTCGTAAAATGCGAATAAATACAATTGTAATCACCACTGACGTCTACGGTTCCTAGTTACACTACAACGTTTCCTAGATATATCATTTATAAAGACACACAATAACAGTCTTGGACAAGATATAAACTATATACACACACGCACATATGCATACATTTGTGTATGTGTGTCTATATACATACATACATACATACTACATACACACACACATACATCAACATTACCATCAAATATGGTAAAACAGCAATTATCATTTATAACGGTGAAATATGCTGCCATATACCTACAAGTAGTTGCATATAGGAATTGCACAAAGCATATATACACACACACACACACGTCTTGACTGCAAAGTAGAAGGCCTATAGGAGATTTATATATTACATAAATATTCATCTGCATGGTAAAACTAAAAGCTCAGGTACAAGAACTGTCTAATCCTTCTTCAAATCACACACCATTCTGTACCAGTTGTATAACAAGGATCTCGTTAAAACACGTCTAAGTAACGATACTACAACGACTTGATGCTTAGAATTAAAACGCGAATCCAGCACTAAACAGAAACGAGCCACTACCGTGTACAGTAAGAAGCATCTTCAAAAACACACACACACACACACACACACACACTATACACTTAAATCTGCAGCCTGCTTAAAAGATCCAGATAAACTGCCGCCTTACCGATTTGGACGAATCGCACAAAGCTGTTCTTCTGTCCTCCACACACACTCACACACACACAGGCACTGAGATTTCACCTGTGCTGTAGGCAAGAGCGCGCGCCGAGCTCCCCGACACGAGCCCAGACCACCGGCAGCACGAGGACACGGCGCCCGGGAGTCCAAGCTAACCGGAGACAAAAGCACGACTTGTCAGGAGCGAGTCAGCAGTACATGTCTGCAGCCGGGAAAAAACAGAAATGACTCGCTACGGCTAAACACTCCCATCAACGCTAAGGAGGTGCGCGGTAAAGACAAAATGTAAAATCAGCGCCGCCTACAGGTACATCATTAACAGTGCAAGCGCGACAGGAGAGAGAGAGAGAGAGAGAGACCGCGAGCGTATATACGAGTGGAACTGGAATGCGTCGATGCACACAGTTCTGAGAACAGTTCTAGACCCGGACCTGATCAATTGAACCAGTTCTGAGAAGAGATTAAAGGACTGTTCTCAGAACGGTTTCCGGTCGAATTCCAGTTCCAGGGTTTCTCCAGTCGAATAGGTATGTATTTTATACAACACGACTTACAGTGCCGTGAAAAGGAATTTGCCCCTTCCTGTTTTTTTTGTTTTTTTTGCATATTTGTCACATTTAAATTATTCAGATCATCGAACGATTTTTATTAACACAAAAGATAATTTGAGTAAATACAAAATACAGTTTTTAAATGGGCACCATGGTGGCTTAGTGGTTGGCACTGTCACCCAGGGTCTGGGTTTAAGTTAAGTTTGATTCCGGGTCTGTGTGTGCATAGAGTTTGCATTTTCTCCCTGTGCTTTCCTCCGGGTACAGACATGCAGGTTAGGCTGATTGGCGTTCCTAAATTGACCATAGTGTGAACGTGTGTGTATACTGTGTGTGTGCGCCCTGCATGGATTGATACCCCTCCCAGGGTGTATCCCGCCTCTAGTCTCCTGGGATAGGCTCCAGGCCCCCCATGACACTGTATAAACGATAAAGAGGTACAGAGGATGAGTGAGTGATGATTTCTTTCATTAAGGGGAAAAAAAAACAGTCCACACCTACCTGGCCCTATGTGAAAAAGTACTTGCCCCCTTGCTAAATCATGAATGAACCATGATTTTTGGAAAGCTAAGTTAAATTTTACATCCCACATCAAGGCTGTATAACTGCCAGACCTGTTGAACTACGAAATCACTTGATCACAGTATTCTGACAAAGTGGTGAGTGCTAAAAGATCACTATGTTCCCTTAATAAATGAAAATTATCATTTAAAAACTGCCTTGTGTATTTACTCTGCTTATCTTTGTGTACTATCTAAATTTGTTTGATGATCTCGATCATTTAATTATGAAAAAAAATCATTTCTTGGCACTGTATGTTGTCTGCTATTGTCAGCTGTTATTATTTATTAAAATAGTGAATAGTGAAGATTTCTGACACTAAATATTCCAGAATAATTCACTTTAATAAAACTTGAATCTGTGCGAACGTTTGGGCTTCAGTCAGTAATGGGTTTGACAATGTTAATGTCGGATGACTGATTCTCAGATGATTCTTTGTATGCAAGTCATTTGCTTAACATGTGGTAACTTGTAAAACACAGCAAAGTTGCCAATATTAAAAATAATTTTTACCTTGGTCAGAAATTTCACAATGAGAAATATGACACGTAACATAACCTTTATTACAACTACAGAAAACAAAAATATTTACAAGTATAGACTGGGAAATATACTGGCACTTTTTTTTCCTTTCACAAACTTAAAAAATATATAATAATAATTTAATTGTACTCAGATGTTTGCTAACAGATGATAAAATTTGTTATGATATTAGATAAATCTTGGTCTGTCAAACCACCATACACAGTCTTAAGTTGAAAAAAATAATACTTTTATGCAGTCACAGAAATGGGTTGCATATTGAATGGTAAGAATGTACTCAGAGTATAATACAGAAGGACTTTTTTGTACAAGAAAAGGTTAAGTTACCATTTCCAACTCATTACTTAGAAGCTTGAACAACAGAGAACAATTTAAAGCAATTGTCTGACAGCAACTACAGAGAAGGATCTAGTCATGGAATTAAAATTTGTTATTTAATATTACAACAATAAAAATAATAATTTAAAAAACGTTAGAATTTTAACATTTTTATACTACAGCCGTGAGTTCCTCAGGATCCATGGAAGTTGTCCTCTGTGTTCTAACAGTCATTATACGATTAGGCGTGTTATTAGATGATTTATGCACAACATGGCAAAGAGAATCGCTGTAAATCCATGGAGGTTATGTTTTTTTTCTAGGTGTCTCACAGAAAGGTACATTTTCTAGAAGAAGACTACCTCTGGGTCGTAGAACTGCACAAAATAAAACAAGACAGTTGGTTTATAACAGGTACTGTTCACAATGATTGTATCACTATTGTTTAACCACAGTACTGTATTCTGCATCCAGACATTACCAAGCTTGTTTTCTCCAACATGCTCCGCTTGGAGGACATTTTCCCGCAGGATTGTTTCGACAGCTCTGCTCATCTTAACCATCTGCAGAGAAACATAATGATGTCAAAAGTGACATGAAGAGGTCTTACAGTTGAAACAAAACCAGACAAAAATGAACTAAATGAAGAAGTTAATGAGTAAATAAAGAGCATACACCCACACACACACACACTATTGTATATGGACAAAAGTATCTGGAAAATTAATAACTGAATTCAGGTGTTACAATCAGGTCACTTATCTTTCTCACACACATATATCCACACACACACATTATATATATATATATATATATATCCACACACACACACACACATATATATATATATATATATCTCCACACACACACACATATATATATCCACACACACACACACACATATATATATATATCCACACACACACACATATATATCCACACACACACACACACACATATATATCCACACACACACACACACACACACAGACACACACATGCACACACACACACACACACTGCACA
>JAQMYJ010000009.1:19076485-19120097 GCA_030014305.1 Clarias laeviceps
TAGAAAGAAATAAAAATCAGGAACCATCATGGAGTTAGAAAGTGTTCTAAAACTTTTGAACGGTAGTGTATATATAGGCATGTAGACATGGTCAGGACAATCTTCTGAAGTTTTGCCAAGCATCCGAGTCGGAAAGAACGGGATAGTGACTTTTGAACATATACTATACATATGCATGTATAGCAGCAACAATGTGATGATATCATGTCAGTATGGACGAAATTCTCTATTGAATGTTTCCAGCACATTATTAAATCCATGCCAAGGCAGTTACGAAGACAAAAGGGGAACCAAACAAGTACTAGCAAGGTGTATCTAATGAACTGGCTAGTGAGCATGTATCACACGCACACACATACAGAAGAGTGAGCCAAAATTAATCCACATACTGGCTGTAGAATTTATTTTAATTAACTTTAGAAAAGACAAATACATAATATTTCACCTTGCTTTTTTAATACACTTTGTCCATCTGTCAACAAAATTTCATATTCCCTCATTAACAAAAATGTTCTGGGCTGAGCTGCGAGCCACAAATGCATCGCCATCTTCACTTCTTCATCCTCAAAAGGGCTGCTTTCAGGGAAAGAAACTTGAGTCCAAGTCCAATGGAGCAAGATCAGGACTATAGAGTGGTGGCTTTTACAAATGAATTGTTGACAATGTGGGCAAAAGTGTGCGGACGTGCATTGTCATGCAAGATCACAACGCCCTTTTTTCTGATAATGTTCCAATACTGGTCCTTGAGAGTCCCAATGAACGGTAAACATCAATTTTCCAATTGATGGTTGACTTTCGAACTTTTCCTTGAGGATGTTTCCGTTCCATACTCTGCCGTTTTACTCTCAGGCTCGTAGTGATGAATACATGTCTCGTCACCAGTCATGATTGTCTTCAAGAAACTTTCACCTTCCTTAGAGTATCGGTCCAAGTTTTGTTTGCAGATATCCGAACGATTTTGTTTATGGTCTTCTGTGAGTTGTTTCGGCACCAGCTACACCATGGGCCACACACACACACACACACACACACACACACACAAAAAAAACAGAATCCACGAATCACCAATCACAAGTGGGGCATCCATTTTTGCTCGCACCGCAGTTACAAATGAACTGATGTAACACGTTCACACCTGATCGGGGAGACAGTAGCCTCGAATGGAAAGCGCTGATAAGAGTTCGGCCAACAGAGGTTTTAATATAACCGGGGTAAGGATCATTTTTGACTTACTCTCATACATATACACAATTCACACAAGTGGACAATTTGGAAAAAAACTCAAAGGACAACTCATACCACAAGCAACTCTGGAGTCGGGGTCTTGTGACAGATATGCATCCAAAACAGCATCACTTATTTGGTCGCACATTTTATCTGTGGGTAAAACAGAGTACACTTTGTTTTTTTCTCCCCCAATATGCTTTTTTATTTTATGCTATCACCACAATAAATGAATTTTAAAATGAATATGGATTATATAATAAGTTTATTACTTCATTAATAAGGCATATATGGACATGTCTGAACGGGTACGTACAGGTTCTTTCATTTCAAGATTAAAAAAAAATGAATCATTAGCAATAATTTTATTTAGTAAATAATAGTTTTATTATTTGTATACACGTATAGTACGTGTATAGCGGGTTTCATTTCTGGTATTACAAGTACATGTGACAAAAATCAAAGTCTCACCAGAGTGACCTTCACCGACAGATTCCGATGTAAAAAGGAAGGTTTTTCCTGGTTTGCTATACCCGGTATTATTCATTATGAATGTACAGAACAGAACAGAACAGAACAGTACAGTACAGTTGTGCTTCTTTGCTCCGAGAAAACAAGTAAAGGATCTTCACCCTCCTCTCTAGTGGGCGTGGTCTATTCGGACTCTATTCGCGGTCTATTCAGTCCGCATTCAGTCTCACTGAAAGTGCTGCGTCAGCAACCTCTAGTGATAAACACCAACTACTACAACGTCTTTAAGTTAACTTGGAGAGTTTTCCTTAGGCTTGAACATAAAAGATGACGTGAAGAAACCGTACACTGAAAGAAAAAAACCCTGCTTCCATCGTTCAGGAAATAGGCTATGACAAAACAAATCTGTTTTTACACACGCGCGCGCAAACATGAATTGCTTCACGTTCAAATATGTGTATATGACCTGTGGTTTTTGTCATACATATCATATATTTTCTTAGGGTGCCAATTCATCGCAGGACACATATTGTATATACTTAACAGGCAATTTGGGAGGAAACCCACCAAGCACGAGGAGAATTCCATGCACACCCGAGGTGGGAATCGAACCCACCTGGAGGTGCAAGGCAACAGTGCTATCTGTTTCTCAGTCAGGTCTATTTACTATTCAGATGGAGCTCTACAAGTTCACAATTAAGCACACTATTGTGGTTTTTCTGGTGGAAACCACTGAAAGTGTCGGTGATCATTAGGTAGTAATTATGTGTCTCTTTTTAATCATGTTTTTGAAGATGATCTGACTCATTGGTCTAGACATCACAATATCACCTGTGTCAAAGTTGCTTAAATGCTTGCCCATTTTTCCTGCTATAAACGCATTAACTTAAAGAATTTTAAGAAGTTTCACTTGCTTTCTAATAAAAATGGTTTCAGGTAGCTTTAATGAAGAATCTCACCTGAATAGTGAAGACTTAGGCCTACCTAAGAAACCTGTTCTTAATCTGTCTTGCCTGGTTAAATAAAGGTAAATAAAATAAATAAACCTAAGAACTGCAGATGTACTTTTAAACAAGTATTTAAAAAAAAGTTACTTCACTGTAGCAGTTAATTTCTATTCATTAAACAGCACCTGATTTATCCTGATCACGATTGTAGTGGGGCTGCAATATCGCCTTGCACCTCCACGGTCCAGGTTTGATTCCCACCCATACATGTTCTCCCTGTGCTTGGTGGGTTTCCTTCCACAGTTCAAAAACATGCAGATTATGCTAATTGGCATTCCCAAATTGCCTGCAGAGTGCGAATGAGCGTGCGTGTGTGTGTCCATCCAGGGTGTACCTACCTTGTGCCTGGGATAGGCTTCAAGCCCCCAGTGACCCTGTGTACAGGATAAAGTGGTGTAGACGATAAGTGAGTAAGTAAGGGATTGTTGTGGACTTTGAGTCTGTGGGTGCCATGTGGGAAGACACCCAGAATGGGAAGCAAGACACCACACTGACATATTTACATAATTATTCATCCCGAAAAGAAATTAGGCATAGCGAGTCCAACTCAATTGCAGTCAGACAGCAATATTACCCACTACCACTGTGTCATTCCATCATAGAGACTATATTCTAAGATAGTCTTTTTATGTACAGTAAGTTAAAACTGAACATTATTTTAACGAACTTCATACTGGTTACCTTTATAAAAGACTAACAATTTTAACCCCACTAAAAAAAGATGGCTGTCATATCAGCATTGACTCCAATTTGTTGCCTTATCACACTGGCTGTAAAATCCCAATTTCCAGAGTGAACGTAGATTTTGTCATATAAATATTTAATAATTTAAAGGTACAATTTTGTGACTATGCTAAAGAGGATCATGCCTGAACACTAATGAGAAATTGTATCTAGTGCTAAAAGGATCCTTTGCTAGGATTATATAATAGTCTGTGACAAGAAACAGATTGGTAAACCTTGTTCTTTTATTACTTTCCTCTTCTTTATTGCCTTTTTTTTAACAGTCCTCTGATAAAGATCGTGGCCTTTGGTCAGTCATATGAGTACATATACCTCACCAGGTGTTTGACGAGCATATGCTAGGCCTGGTCTGAATGATTGACTGACTCATAGCCAGTAGGCAGGCTGCAGTTATCCAGCAGTTGTTAATGTACACGCAGTCTGGGAGGGGTGGCCTTGTGTGCAAATGAGGTCTGAAACCTTCCGGCCTGTTTGCTCAGACTAGTATCGTAGCTCGTAGCAGCCTGGCATACAAACTATATCCTGTTTCTGTTAAGCAATGGTAGAGAGATTGTTGTAAAAAAGTTGGTGGTGTTAGGATCATTCGAGCACAGAACACTTGAATTCGACATCTGAGAGAAGTACGACTATGGTAAGTGAAAATAGTTCTGTTTACCTTGTGATTGTGCACTTATTTGCTTAAGGTTAAAACCAACCTGTTAGCTCCACAAGTTAGATAGAAAGAACAATATACAATAACAGCAGATATGTACAAAAAACAATGTATAAAGTACAAAGATAAAAAAGACTTTACAGAATTGGGAATATAAATGCTTTAAATATACCAAAGTCTATTTCATCACTCAGTTGACATATAGAGGAAGTCCAGGATCCGCTCAGAAGGGAAGTATGAAGGCGAAATGTCAGCAAAGGAATGTCACAGCTTGCAAAAACAGACATTTTGCTGAGAGTTCTTATGCCGATTGCATAACATTTTAATTACTGCTATTTAAACTAATGTTAAACTGTCGGCCAATGATTAACAACTCCTAAAACACACATTATGCTCTAGTACTAATTGATGTTTACAGATAAATAATAAGTATGTACTGTCTAATGTCATATTTTTCTCATTACGATGCTGTATTATCACAAAGAGTAAAGATTAAGTGAAACTTTTTTCCACTTTTTAAAAAAAATTAAATTCTTTGGATACCATCTATAGGCTGAGCAAAATGCCCAAACCCAAGGCTCTAGTAAGATGAATCAAGTGCAGGAGCAAGTCAATGATGTCAAAATTATCCTCAAAGACAACATAAACAAAGTTTTGGAGAGGGGAGAGAAGCTAGATGACCTAATCGAGAAAACAGATGATCTGCAAGCCACTGTAAGTTATTAATTCTGCTTTATTTACTGCTCCTATAATGCATAAATAATGTATCTTTAATGATTTTTTTGAAATCTCAATTACTTTACTAAGTTACTTCCATTTTTACATTATCCTTCACTTACATCATTTTTTTAACGCATTCCTTCTCGACCAGGCCGACTCGTTTCAAAAGACGTCTGCACGAGTATCCAGAAAGTATTGGTGGAAAAACATCAAAATGATGATTATAATTGGAGTGATCGTGTCCATCATTGTTTTATTCATCATTCTTTTGGCGACTGGAGTCATTCCTACATAACGTGACCTTTTTTCCTGCTCTCGTATTAAATGTAATTAAGTGCAAATTAGATCATCTATATTTATGCTGTTTCTTTTGGCCTTTTAACTGTACTTTGAAAGCTAACATTTGACCATGTAAATATAATGCACAAAGTTTACTGTGTTAAAATTGATGCTAACAGATAAATGGTACACCGAACCACTGAGGCTACAAGGGTTGATTAGTAACAAACATTTCATTCTTAGTATTTACAAGACTGACCGACACTATCCTCTGTAGACCTTTGAAACTGCATAGTGGTTGTAGTTTATTTGACAAATGAGTCATGAAATACATTTCTGTCAAGGGTAAAGGTAGAGAAGGAAGTACGTTTATGATTGCGTTAGGTATTTTGGAGTACACGTATCCTATTTATGATCCAACCTTTGTTTTGGATGTTCGTTAAAATGGTATTGGTTTTTATTTTATAGTATTTCATTAATTATGAAGGTTTTCTTTTTCTGTCTTACACTAAACATCCTGGACAAGATGAAATGTACAACTATCCTTATTCACTCAAAAAATATGTTAATTTGCATGTAAATACTGAACACTACAGAACAGACTGCTCATAATAAAGAGTGACTCTGTGGCATGCATTGAATTCAGAATTTTTACAATTTTATTTCATTCATAGAATCACTAAATGATTTTGCAGCAAAATACTCCTAAGCCTAAAAAAAAAAAAAGTTTATATACATCAACGTACTGGCACTTCTACTTATTAATGTTAACTAATAAATACTATTGAAATGTAGAAATGATCTAACGACCTAGGAGCACAATGTTTGCAAATAATGGACTATCAAACTCTGCTAACATAAACTAGCATATCAACACAAAACAAGAAATTATGTCACTGGGAAAAAAAAGTGTGTTATACTGCATCTGAGGGTAAGTTAAATGACGACTGGAATATCCACCTTCATCAGGTGACATTAACACAAAGCATACTGTACATGGCCAGTAGCTGTAATTTAAGTGTTTTTTGTTTTTTTGTCATTAACACTCCTTAATAAACATCTGCCTCGACTCAAAGATGTTTGCTTCAGATGTTACCTTCCAAAATATCTCCACCTGAAAAATAGAAAATAAAATAATGAATTAATTTTATACACAAAAAGATGTAGGCATGTTTCTCGAGAAAACAAAACTCTACTTCTTTAATACTAAAATTCAATAATCTAGAAATACTTGTTTAAAATTCCATAATATAAAAATCCCAAAATACATTAAACTTAATTAATAAATTTAAGCCCAGACACACAAATATGAAGCTTTTACTTTTAAATTCACAATAATAATAACATTGTCATGCAAATTTTTCAGGTTTGCAAAGATTAAAAAAGAGAATTTGTTAGATGAAATTAATGAACTTCTTCCACCGCTGTCATTAAAACACACAATACAAATATGAAAATTAAGCAATTCTCCAACGTAGTGGTGTCCAAGTACAAACCAGGTTTTAGCTCATGGACTACTGGATATTACTGCTACACGAGCTATAAATAAAAAAGCAAGCATTACATGTAAGATTAAAAGTGCATATATATATTAACACTGGAAAATCCAGAGAAGGCTGTATCCTTTGAAAAGTAAACAGTTAATTTTTTTTTTTCAGTATGTCGTATTTTACCATTACCTGTAAAAAATGACATTACGAAATTACAGAGATATATTGTATTACATAAACAAATGCCATGAATTTTAAACAGAATGTAAAAAAGGCAAGGATAAATGCTTGGTGTATCCGTTATATGTTTTCTTGTTATTTTTGTTTGTTTTGATTTTTTTGAAAATTCATATACAGGATGTTGGAAGACCATACCAAATGGGAGCATTCGAGAGCGTACGCCTCTCGTACCCTGTCCGCATTGAGCGGGCCTGAGAGAATCGGGAAGTCAGCTCATGGCCTGCAAGGAAGTCCCCGCTGGCAGGTACAAACAAGGTCAGAGTTAGGAAACAACATTCTTCTTTTGTGCGTTTTCGTTGCAAATCCTTATTTTCTTTCTCGTACCCATTTAGCAGTACTGTACCTGTTAACTTTTTTTACTGTTACAAAAAAAAAGGCAAGAAACAGCCAAAAGCCAGCTGTTACATTATTGCCAAAAGACTGAAGTCTCTATGTTAACCACTACAGTAAAGCACTCCAGGGTGCTGTGAAAAACTTTAAAGAAAAGCAAAATATTAAGCAAAATACATTAAATATGGTGGTTAATGTAGGATAAGTTAAAGGCTAAGGATGGCTTGGGTTAAGTAATACAACTGCATACCTGTATGTATGTTTTGGAGTTTATGCTTGTAGTATGCTAGTATGGCTTGTAACTGTTTTGATGGCCACCTCGCCTTGGAGATTTGCCGTAACCACTCTGCTGGTCTGCAAGTTGAGCAGAGAACACAGGAGGAAGAAAACAGTGGCTATTAAATGTATACGAACATGGCAGGATGATAATAGCTTAGTGCCAAAACATTCTACTTTGGATATACATGATGTAGATCCACATACCAACAACACCATCGGAATTGTACTTTATTAATCCAGTTTTAATTAGCCAATTACTCAGAAAATATTTTGTAATTAATATGTTAATTGCATTAGATACTTACGTTACACTGTATTTCAAATATAATGTTTTCTGCAAATATTGGAGGAGACAAAAAATTTTTGGAGTAAACTGGATGAATTTTTAAAAATAGTTTATTTTCTTCTAAAAGTGGCCATTGGCTGGTGGTCATTTCTTCACTGACCTACAGATGTACATTTTAAACTCTTGTTGAAGGCTCTCAAGGCACTTGTGACAAATGAGTTGTAAAGGTAAGACATCCCTTTCCCATTCCACATAGCACCACATCTTATACAATAAATATCTACATTATATCTCATGTTAAAGCAAAGACAGACAAAAACAAAAACACGAATGATCTAAACATCTATGCTTAAAGCTCAGGTAATTTAGTGTACAGTTGTCATAATATCAGTATCAAAAAATCTTTCATACATTATTTTCTTAGAGTTTTTGCAGCGTTTTTTTTTTTTTCACAAACAGCATTACATACTGCTGTAGTCACCATATCCGTAGTAGTTGTAACCCGAGTAATCATATCCCCCGTATCCACCATAGCCTTGATTGTTGTAGCCATAGTTTCCATAATTTCCATATCCTTGATTCCAGTAGTTTCCATATCCCTGGTTCCAATTTTGATTAGGCCCTGAAATGGAGAGCCAAAAAATTAACATATTGCACACTACATGCACAGATAGATCAAACAATAACCAAAATATATATTGTTATTATAAGACATTCAGCTACCTAAGAGCAATTCAGTTCAAAATTAAGATCACTTGTACCTAAAATTTTAGGGTGCAAATATTACCCCCTGCTCTCATGGCCTTCAACTCACCTCACCTGATGCACGCAATGCCCGAGAGGTGTCTCTGTCTACAACCAGGTTTACAAGCAAACCTTTTGATCATAAGTTTTTTTTTTTTTTTTAATGAGATGTATTTAATTTCTGTAACCCAGTAACATGGATGGTGGGGATTAGCAAATGCAGATGTGTTTTAATCATTCACTATGCAATACAGCTGTTTGCCTTCTACATTTCTTTTAAAATTAACATAACCTAAATCTTAAAATAGGGCAAATCATACATTTATAAAGAATCTACACAGTCCACTTAATAACTTGTCATGTATGATTTATTAGAAAAAATATATGACATGAAACAAGGCGGAACGGTGGCTTAGTGGATAGCACTGTCACCTTGCACCTCCAGGGTCTGGGTCGATTCCTGGCCAGGTTTGATTCCCGTCTATGTGCATGGAGTTTGCATGTTCTCCCCATGCTTGGTGGGTTTCCTCCGGGTACTCCGGGTTTCCTCCCACCATCCAAAGACATCCAGATTAGGCTAAATGGCGTTCCCAAATTACCCGTAGTGTGTGAATGAGTGTATGTGTGTCCTTCGATGGATTTGCACCCTGTCCAGCCCCAAGTCTCCTGGAATAGGCTCCAGGCCCCCAGTGACCCTGTATATAGGATTAAGCGGTATAGACGATGAGTGAATGTGTGTGATATATGACATGAAACTATCCAAAAAAACTTATTTTGATTTATTGAGTCTTTGTCCCCGAAGTCAAGACTAGTCAGTGCTACACGGCAGACGTTTGTAATTTCCAACGTTATTCGCCATAAGCTCAGTGTTTTTATTTTTTTATACCTATTAAAAATTAATAGTTATAATTTTTTCAAATGCCAGTGCCAATGTCATTAAAGCCACTAGCATGCATGCTCTGTCAGTTCAGTATACCAGGACGTAAAATTGTTTTTACACAAACAGAACTCACCTCCTCTCCCACGACCTCGAGAGGTGAAGCCTCCTCTGCCACCCCACTGCTGCTGCTGGTACTGCTCCTTTGACATTGCCACTTTGACTTCACACTGTGTGTGTGTGTGTGTGTGTGTGTGTGTGTAAAAGAAAGTACATACAAGCATTAACATTTGCATTAATGCCATTATAACATTTCTTGACCTGATTACTGGTCATGTTTTTTTTTTTTTTTTAGCTTTTTTTAATAATACCAATTAATGCGATCTTAATTAATACAACAATAAATGTCATTATGCCACACCTTGCTTAGGCCAATGTTATGGTACTTCTTTTCCATGATTTTCTTCACTGGTTCCTCCTCTCTGAAGGTAATGAAACAGAATCCTCGCCTTTTATTTGTTTTGTTCTCCATTGGCAACTCAATAGACTCCACCTGACAGCAGAAACAACAATACTTGTCATGAGTTTAAAGGTAAATATAATTAAACCATCAAGATAAATACATTTTAATTCATGTACAATTCATTTCATATGTAACCCATATTGAAAAGACTTGCTCAAAATTGTAAGGAATTCGGAAAGATAATTTTAACACACCTCTCCAAATGCATGAAAGTACTCTCTAATCTTATCCTCAGGAGTGTCTGGTGAAATGCCGCCGACGAAGATCTTCTTCACGGGTTCCTTAGACTTCATGGCTTTTGCTTTCTTTGGGTCGATCACTTTTCCATTAAGTTTGTGTTCTTTTTGTTGAATAACCTGCAGCGAATAGATGACATATCATTATTATTAAGTGGGTACTATCTTTTATAATAGAAAACTGGTTGTACTGTATATTAGAACAACATGTAAATGATAGGCTAACTAATATAACAGGAAGTGTTAAACCCCTGAAATACTGGAAATGCCACAAGACTGCAGAGTTATGTTTGCACTCAGTGTTAGATAGGTTGATTTACTAAAACCGCTAATCTAAAGTGCTAATTATAATGTGAGCATTCTAACATGATATCATCTCTAAAGTAACACCTCTTTCAGAGGGACTTGTATGCTGTGGCTCGACATCATCCAAAGCTAATAATAAATGTGTTGTTATTTAAACGAAGAATAACACATTATTTTGATATTTTAAAGGGTTCTGAAGGGAAATGAATATGTAACACATTTGTAATGGTGAGTAAATAATGATTAGTAAGTTTCCAGCTGAAGGAAAGTATTCAGAACTTGCACTTTCCAATTTATTGGTATTATGGTGAACTATGTTTTTGCTATTTTATTAAATTCAAGCCACTGAAAACAAAAAGCGCCTAGTGAAAATAATAACTGTAATAATGTAAGTGATAACTGAAACAAACTTATTTGGTAGATTTTTCACAACATTACTATGTTTGACGTAACTATAAACTGTCCCAACGACATAAAAAATTATGTTATGTGGAAACTGCTGTAGGGATTTTGGGACAAGCATCCCTCTGTTTTACAATGCTTATTATTTTTCATCTAAGGTGAGTTTTATTCCACGTATTTGATGGGTTTGAAAGGCTGTGGCTTTAGAGGATGTAAAAAGATCAAAACAGAGCATACTGAAGAGCACTACTACCTTTTCCACACTTTCAGCATCTTTAAACAGTATAAAGCCGAAGCCTCTGGATCGACCAGTCATAGGATCCAGCTTTAAAGTGCAGTCTACAACCTCCCCAAACTTGGCGAAGTAATCTTTTAAGTCCTTTTTCGTTGTGTCCCAGCTCAGACCTCCAACAAACATTTTCCTGTAGGACAAAAAGGTGCATATTATTATTATTATTATTTTAATGCCATGTGTGACAACCTGATATTATTCTCCATTATATTTTACTCAAATAATGCACAAGTGACTCGGCTTGTGTAGCTAATTTGCATGGCACCACTGACACTATTCCGAGAAATAAAAGCGAAATGAACAAGACAAAAAAAATCATCACTTTCTCAAGTTGTGCTTGTTAGAATTAGATCAGTATAGTAGAAACATTTAATTGCCCTTATTTATGCACATTAGCGTGCTAGTTGCTTTATTAGCAGGTGTTTTGTTTTATTGAAACATTCTATCGTTAAAATAAATGTAGTGCGTGCGTAATCTGCATAATAAAAAAAAAAAACGATACAAAAAGTCCGAATGATACATTGTAATATTTCGTTGCTACAACAGTGTATGAAAACAGAACTATCAGTAAAAGGTTAGCTACATAGCTTAAGGCCCCGACAGGTTTCATTCAACATCTATTTTCAGTTAGGCTGGTTATGGCTAATAATGATGGTGTCTGTTTTTCCTTTTTTTAAAAACAAACAAACCACAAACTAACTAGTTTATACTGGTTAGTTATTTGCTATAAAAAGTAATTGAGCAAGTTAACTAGCCGGCTTTGCTTTACCGGTTAGCTAGGCTAGCTAGAAACGTCAACAGATCAGTCCAAATGAAAGCTTACCAAGAGTGCAGAGGAAAATAATTAAGAGTAATATTATTTAGCATATACTTGGGAGGGAAAACATGCATGTAAGAAAAATAAAAGCCTGAATTAAATTAAATTCTTTCGATTTTGAAGTTTCCATACGAACATGCACTTGGGATACTTTGCTTGTTTTGGCCAAGTTTCTATCTAACCATCAGCGTTTCTTCGTAGTCTGTTGAAATAATTTACCCTTCATCTTCCTCGTTTTTACTCGCATCAATCTTCGATCCCTCGCTTTCTCCCGGACCTCCATCACTGACCGCCTGTATCTGTTCTTCCATACTCGCTTCTTCGTCTTCCTCCATCTTCATAGTCGGATCCTCTCCGATGAACTGCTCCTCCATTTTCCCCCCGTCCGTCTGTCTGTCTCTCTCTCTCTGAATCAACGCTAGCGAGTTTCCTTCACTGATGGCCGATATCCAGCTTTAAAAACCTACAAAAAGGGCCGCAAAAGGCACCGCTTTCGGCTTCTAAGAAAATTCGCAAATTCGAAAGCAACTTACTTGGATTACAACTACAAGGAATATATTCCTTTAAAATGTTCGCTCCTAATCTTTAGTCTGTACTTTTGTTGGCGCACAGCAGTGTTCTGGCACAAAATGGAGGCAGAGGGAGCAAGAGTTCGTGAAGAGCAACTAGAGCGTCAAATCAGTGCCTCGTTTATGCAACAGGCTTTCTTTTTCATTTCACTATTAAAAAAAAAAAAAGCAAAAAAGCTCTTAAATAGCTTAAACGTAAAAGTACATCACTGAATGTCTAGCCTTAAATCAGCTAGTAAAAGGAGAACTGGACTGTAGGAGATAAACTAAACTTTTCTTGTCACTGCGGTGGTACCCTCAAGAGGACATCTTCACAATGTAAATTCAGTATTTATCATTTACCCAGACAGGTATGTATAGCTCAATATTGATAATAAAAAAAAACTAAAAAAAAACTTGTATATTTAATCTGAAAATGTGGATAAAGAGTGTGCAATTAAATGAATACTTTTTTTTTTAAAAGAGTGAAGTCATCTTCAAACATTTAAATTAAACACACAAAAACCACACAGCCATGTTTTTTGTACCCCAATTTTATTTTTTTAATTTCCATTTATCCAAAACTGAAAAAATAAGACAAAAAGGACACTTTGCAAATTAGGATCTAAGCACACATCACAAAAACTTTAAGGGTCTACTTGAACAAAGCACAGGATAAGAAACTTAATATTTACAAGGTCTGACTGTGAATGTCTTCATCAGAGGACAATGAAACAAAAGTACTTTAAAATCAAGACGCTCTTTGTTTAAGAAGAACAGGGTATCCACGAGCTGCCTCCAGGGTACGAACGCTCAAGTCTGCCCACCTAAAACAGACGAGATGAAACATTACCTACTCCGCCGAGGCTAGAGTTTCACTGAAAAAGACCACCTCCATGTTTCAGTTTAACTTCGTGAGCTGTTGACTTTAAGCTATTAAGATCACCATTCAAGACTAAAGATCATATGTATAACTTAATGTTACTAATAGCGCACACATGGCCAGCAAAACGTTTAGCTCCACTGAGCTGGTGGTGGACAAGCTCATTGAAAATGAGCATACCCTTTAAAAAGTGTCATTAATTTTAAGGTAATTTTCAAACACGCATTTCTTGCATGGAGCTTTTTTTAATGTCTTCATAAAAAAATGGTTTACATATGATCTTTATCATCTATGTCTTAAGGAAAAGGACTGACGTGTACCATTTGAAGTTCTCTATGGAGTCTAAAGAAAAAGCAAGCATTATGAGTTTTATGCAATTTATGGGGTGGGAACCATTTTAGACAAACAAAAGAAAAAAAAATTATAATAAAGAAAATAAATCACTGAAGCTCCAGAACTGAAATACAAGAACACTAAAATAAAAAAAGAGAATAAACAGCAAGGTTAACAAACAGTTTAGGGTTCACTGTTAAATACCTGTAAAAAATCCATTTTAAAACTGTTAAACAAAACCTTGATAAATTAAGGGAAAACGAGAGATCTCCTGCTTAACGTTTGCTCTTTAACGCTGGTACAGGAAATTTGAAGAGACCATACCACAAGGACAGCTTTTTCTCGTGCATGCCGTGCTCTCTGCCCGCTATGTGCGACGCCCAGAGAATTTCGTGGTCAGGTGACACACGGCCTGCAATGAAGTCCCCACTGGCAGGTACAAACAAGGTATAATAATCAGAATTAGGGAAAGAATGGAAAAATCAGGAGAGGTGCCCTTACTCTGTACCCTTTAGCAGTACTTTACCTGTTAGCAATGCTATCAAGTTTATGTTATTTCCTTATGAACACCTGTTAAAAAGCAGGGAGAAAAGCGGGAAAATCTACAGAAAAACACTTACGTTTTTCTGAAGAGATTTTATTAAAAAAAAGAAACTGCTGTGCAAGCATTAGCAATTAAAGATCTATAGACATATCCTTAAAATGGCATTCAAAATGTGATGCATTAATATGCATACCACTCTGTTTCAGGATAGTCAGTGTTGTCTATTGATCTTTAAAGTTCACACATAATGCCAAACAAAAGGCCTGGATTCTAATCTTACCATTTATTCTGGCAGGTCAGGTCATTTCATCAATATGGCTGGTAGTTGTTCTGATGATTTCCACCCTCTCGGGAGACTTTGCCATAGTTGCTCTGTTGACCTATTAGAATTAATTAAAAAATTTTAAAAAAGGAATTAAAATTAAACAGTAGTTGGCATTATTTGCATTATATACACAAGATACTTAAACTTACCATTGTAATCATCATAACCTTGTCCATATCCATAATTTTGGTAATTGTAGCCCGAATAGTCATACCCAGAGTAATCATTATAGCCCTGGTTGTATCCGTTGCCGTAACTCCCATAGTTCTGCCCATAGTAGCCACCATAGCCTTGGTTGTAACCTTGACTTGGTCCTGCACAAAGAGTTGGAACGAGACAACGATGCTCAGAATTTGCAATTTAAAACTTAAGCAAAACAGTAACACAAGTGATTTCTTTTCTTAAACAGTGCTTGTAAACCAAACAAAATACCTCCTCGTCCACGACCTCTGAATCCTCCCCTTGCTCCCCGGTCACTTCTGTTCTGCTGCTGTCTGTAGACCTCTTTAGGCTGGGCGACTTTAATTTCACACTAAAACACCACAATTTTTTTTTTATAGATACAATGCCAGCCATGAATACCTGTTTTGGTTCAAACAAAAAGCCGGTATACCTTTCCTGCTCCAACGTTGTGGTATCTATTTTCCAAAAGCTTCTTAACGGGCTCTTCATCCACGTATGTTACAAAGCAGAACCCTCGCCTCTCGTTTGTGTTGCTGTCCACAGGGAGTTCAATATTTTCGATCTATATCGAGAAAAGACAAATGTTTACTGTTTGATACCAACTGTATATATATCTGGTAAAAATATGTTCCAAGCATCAGGCTTAAGCAACGATTACCAATTCATTTTGTGACATTGAATAGATAATACAAGTCATATGACTTACATCACCAAAGGAGCCAAAATATTCCCGAATTTGTTCTTCTGTTGTTTCTGGACGAAGACCTCCAACAAAGACTTTTTTCGGTGGCTCTTTCCCTTTCATGGCTTTGGCCCGCTTTGGATCGATCAGTTTACCATCTAGTTTGTGCTCCTTCAGCTCCAGAACCTGAAAACAATGTAAAGTGTTAACAATAAAATTTACAAGAGGACCCCCCCCCCCAAAAAAATATATATATATCACAAGCTACTATTAAACATGCATTTTTGTTATGCAAAGAGATGCTTACAGAAAAGAAACAGTTTAAAAATAAATAACTGGATTTTTTTTATACCAGATTTACATTGATTCATTTTCTGTAATAATTGTAGTCAATAATAACCCCCCACTCAATATTGTATTTTAAAATAAACTGCACTCACTCTGTCGACACTCTCAGCATCTTTAAAGAGAACGAACCCAAAACCTCTGGATCTGCCAGTCATGGGGTCTGTTTTGATGGTACAGTCCAACACTTCTCCAAACTTAGACAGGTAGTCTTTAAGGTCTTGCTTGCTGGTATCCCAGCTCAGACCACCAATAAACATTTTCCTGAAAATGTAAAAAAAAAAAAAAAAAAGTTTGATTTTAAGGTTACACCTAACTTTTAGTTGAGCATTAAGATCAGCAAGGACATGGTGCTGAAACACAGCATCACCGCTTACGAGTTATTGATAGTATAATAAATTCGAGCTGGTAACACGGTCGGAAACTGATCTGTTTACTACAACAAAATAAATCGACCTTAAAACAGGTCGATATTGTTTAAAACAATCTTAAAACAGGTCGATATTGTTTACCATGCGAAACGTGAACGTTCAAAGATGGTCAGATATTTCCCGCGGGTTTACTCTAAACGACCTAACTTGCGACTTGCACGCCACGTTTGAGCTTCCTGTAACCGCTAGCTTAAACTCTGGGAAACAAACTGCGGAGAAATCCTGAAAACAGCTGTTTTCTGCTGTCAATCACTTTTCAAAGAATTACTATAAAAAGGTTTAAAAAGCATGTTTAAAAATAAACACAGCATCATCTAAAATAAGCTCAACATAAGGGAAAAAAGCAGCTAAACCAACAGATTAGCATTGTTAGCTAGCTAAGCCGAGGCGTTGTTAGGCCGCGTTGCCCCGGCCTAGAGCCGCCACTCACCCATCATCCTGCTGATTTTTGCTTGCGTTTATTTTGGACCCCTCTGGAAACTCATCCGTGCTAAAGTCGGTCTGTTCGTGTTCCGCCTGCATTTTGGGGTTTCGGTAATCCGGTGCAATCAAATATCTATATGAATTAGTGTGATTATAAAAGACCACGACACAGCGGCAAACACAAACACTCTGACCCGTTTGCTTAAAATGGCGGACGGTGACGCAATAGAGCGATCCGAGAATGCGAAAGGGAAAGAGGCGGGGCGTGTGGATAAATAGGCGGGGCGCAAGGACAACAGAAGCTGGCGGCAGCAGGCGTGTCCGGTATTTGATTTGATATAGACCTTAAAATTCAAAGCATTTTAGCTCTTTTTTTGTTTTGCTCTTTTTTTTTATAAACATATATAAGGCTCAGGATTGTGCAATATATACACACTGTGCAAATAAATACAGTGTGTGTGTATATAAAGTTTTTATGTTTGTCTGTCTGTCCAGCCAGATTTTGTCAAAGCATTACACTAAACTGCCTGATGAAACTTTTGCAGGTTTACTGAAGTTAAACCTTTTTTTAATAAAAAAAAAAAAAAAGCGATGTTCTGAACAGTTATGTGCTGGATTGAATAATCTACAAACAAACACCTGCACCAATAGATATTAATAAAAGAAAATGAATATTTATTATTTAGTTAATACTGTGTGTGTGGAGTTTGCATGTTCTTTCAGAGCTTGGTGGACTTCCTCCAGTTACCCACTACAGTTCAAAGACATGCGGATTAAGCTAACTACCCTTCCCAAATTGCCTGTAGTGTGTGAATGTAATATGAATAAATACAATGGTCATCGTTGGCCTCCATTGTCCCTAGTTGGACTACAGACGTTCCTAGTTGGATGAATGGAATTAAAAAAATATGAGCACATAACCACCTTCCATATTATTGATTATTATTGATAAAATAATTATATTATAAAATAATTACATTTGATATGATATATTTATTTAGTCCACATTGTTAGTTTTAATTAACAGATTAGAATCAGGGAGAATCTGTTAACGTTCTGATCTGCGTAGCAACTCTGCTAAAATCTGATCCACATGCAGTGGCCATTAAGAAACGCAAACTCAATGATCTACAGTGGTTATTATCCACCGGAAGTACTTTGGGTTGTTGATGTGCAAATCATTGAATCTTGACTATAACAGTGGCTTCCCGGTAGGTTGAATCCAGCTTTTAGAGTTGCCAGATTGGCATTATGGACGTTAAAGTCCATTACTCCTTTACTACAATACAATTAACCTGTTTCTTCATATATCCCTGTTAGAAAGCCAGGGTCTACGTGCAGGATCAGCCACGATGTAGCATATCTGGAGCAGACAGGGTTATGTGCCCTGCGATGGACAGTCACCCTGTCAAGGTTGTACCCCAAATAGTTCCCTGAGTCCCCTCCTGTCCCCTCACTACACTGTACATGAATGATAAGCAGAATAGAGAATGAGTGAAAGTAAGTGAAAATAAATATTAGGGGAAAAAATGACTTCAGGTTAACTAAATCAGCATACTATCATCTTAAAAACATTGCAAGAATTAGATGTTTTTTTTCCAATCAAGACTTGGAGAAACTTGTCCATGCCTTTATCACCAGCAGGGTGGATTATTGTAATGTCCTCCTTACCGAACTTCCCAAGAAGACCATTAGACAGCTGCAGTTTATCCAGAACGGTGCTGCCAGAATTCTGACTAGAACCAGAAAATTTCCCATTTAGCCATTATGCTGCCCGCAGTTGGAACCTGAAGAAGAAATCAGATGTGCTAAAACATTAGTCACATTTAAATCTAGACTTAAAAATCTGTTTAGCTGTGCATTTATTGAATGAGCACCGTGCTACGTCCGAACTGACTGCACTGAATTTTATGTTTCTTATATTTTCAACTGTTTTATTTTGATTCTAAATCAAATTTTAAGTAGTTTTAAAAGCGCCCCTACAAACTGTTTTTATTTTAAATCAAATCTTAAATTTTTTTCTATTATTTTATTTTTCTTTTTATGATTATTTTCTTCTCTTTTATGTAAAGCACTTTGAATTACCATTGGTGTATGAAATGTACTATACAAATAAACTTGCCTTGCCTAGTCTGGTTTAATTAGGCATTTAGTTACCTCACTCATTCATGCACTCACTCTCCCGCTTATTCTTTACAAGGTGGTGGGGCCCTGGAGCCTATCCTAGGTGACTCTGGGCACTAGGTTGGAGTAAACCATAGATGGGGTGCCAATCCAGTTTAGGACACACAAGGTTTCACATACTCACTATGTCAATAAGCCTATTCTGTTTTAGGACTATGGGAGAAATCTGAAGTACTCAAGAGAAAACCCTTTAAGCATGTGGGTGAGCATGAAAACTCCATGCATACAATCGAACCTTCGACCCTAGGTGTGAAATTCCATAGTGCTAATCACTATTCCACCATGCTGCCGCTTAGTTACCTTCTAAACAAAATATCTTAAAAGTAGAAAATGTAACAGCTACAGTAAAAAAAAAAAAAAAAAAAAAAGTTTTTTGAAAAAATGTTCATGAAACCAGTTCGAGTCGAGGGGTCGCCACAGCGGAACATCTGATCCGCACACAGCTTGGCACAGGTTTTACACGGATGAAATATAATAATATAATAAATTATTTCAGTGTTTAGTAATGTAGATGTGACGAATAAAGGCTGAAATTAGTACTACAAAAACAGTACTTTCTTAATAGCAAAATCGTGCATTGTTACAACTAATATAATCTTATAAGTATTGCATGATTTATAATAATCAGACTTGACAAAATTAACTGACTAAAAGTAGACTTATCATTAAAGGGGATTTGGTTAAAGTTACTTGGCAACCCGGTGACTGAGCCATGTGTTAGCATATTGCTAGCTGGTTACAGTGCAGTTCCTCGTATGAATTGTTTTCGCTTCTCGAGCCTGTAGTATTCACCTTAAACTCGTTTTTATACACGTATTTGTTACTGCAAACCGTCGTGACGAGTCTGTCGTTGTCCATTTGAGAGAAAAAACAAAAATGGCAACGGTTACAGTTCCTGAGAACGTTAGCGTTTTTCTGTTGGACATTGAAGGAACCACGACTCCTATCACGTTTGTAAAGGTAGGAGTGTGATATTAGATAATTGGTGTGACCGCGTAATTATGGAATAACTAACGTTTATTTCTCATGCAGGATGTTTTATTCCCATATATCAAAGAGCACTTGGAAGAGTACCTGGGTGCGCACTGGGAGGAGGATGAGTGCAAGCAGGATGTTCAGCTCCTAAAGAAACAGGTCAGTTTACTGCAGCATTTACTCCGATTCACATAATTTGTTTATTTGTTATGTGCACATTTTATAATGTTGACTAGTTTATCAGGTGAGCATGGGTTGAGAAGAATTATCCAATGCAGCACTTTGTTTCTGTGCACACTTTGGAAGGGGAAAAGGGGTCCAGGAACTCCACAGATGGGGTGCCAACCCATTTCAGGGCACAGGCAATAGACACTGTTCAATTGTCCATTCCAACCCGCCTACAATGCATGCTTTTTATTTTTTTATTTTCTTAAAGAAGGAACAGGGGGGAAACCCACAAAGTACACGGAAAAACATGCAAATGGGAGTGGTGGCTCAAGCGGGTAAGGCTCTAGGTTGTTGATTTGGGGATCTGAGGATCCAGGTTTGAGTTGCACCTCCCTATACAGCCAATGCATGCAGTGCCAGGTCCAAAGCTCGGTTAGAAAAATGGGAGGGCTGCGTCAGGAAGGGCGTCCTTTGTAAAACCTGTGCCAAGTTCTGTGCGGAGTGGTTGGTCCGCTGTGGTGACATCTTGACTAGCAGCTGAAAGAAAGTTGGTTACAGAGAAAACATGCAAACATCACGGACACAGACCGGAGGTGAGATTTGAACCTTCAACCCTGGTGGTGTGAGGCAGTAATCCTAACTGCTGCTGATTTTTCATGCATGTTTGTTTTGTTTTTAAAGTGTAAGGTATTATAATATAATATGGGGTGCACTGGTGGTTCAGTGGTAGGTGCTTCGCCTGCCATGCAAAAGGCCCAGGTTCAATTCCCATCCAGTGACCAAATCTTAGCCACTGGATACAGCACTGTTCCCAAGCCTGGGTAAAATGGGAGGGTTGCATTAACCGAAAGGCGAACAACAAATATGATGAGACGGTTTCTATATCCATAAAATAACTCCCTTCATGACACACTTTCTATAGCCCGTATCCAGCCAAAAATTATTATTCAAATTAATATTAATTAATGTATGAATATACGTGCAAACAGCTTGTGTTTGCTAGAACCCTATTGTTTAACTGGAAAATGCAATTGTATTCCTCTCATCTGTCTGTCCCTGGGTCTTGTTGATGTTGATGACTGGTTCTGCTGAAGTTGGGCAGGTATGTGACACCTGGCCAAAATGCTCTCTTTTGCTGATAATAAACAGCGATCTTCAGACATCATATGTGCTTATGTCTCTCCAAGTTCAGGCTGAACCGGTAAGTGTGTCAAGGTGTGGCAGACACAAGAAGCAATAATTGCCACCCCCTAAGTCAACGTCTATTCCTGTATACAGTGTCGCAGGGACCCTGGAGCCTGGAGCCAGGAGACTTAGGGGTACATCCCGGACCATGGTGCCAATCCATTGCAGGGTGCAATTCAAACACTACAGGCAATTTTGGGAATGCCAGTCAGCCTAATCGCCATCGTCTTTGGATTGTGGGAGGAAACGGGAGTACTCACAGAAACCAAGGCCAAGGCGGGAATTGAATTGAGCGACAGTTCTGACCACTACATTTACATTTAGGCATTTGGCAGACGCTCTTATCCAGAGCGACTTACATTTTTTAAAAATCTCATTATACATCTGTTGGGCCTTGCTCAAGGGCCCAACAGTGGCAACTTGGCGGTTGTGGGGTTTGAACCTGGGATCTTCCGAACCGTAGTCCAATGCCTTAACCACTAAGCCAAGTTTTATCTCAAAATTCAGATACTTTTAAACCTAACAATGAGGAATGCCAGGAAAGTGAGACAGGACTGGAAAGTCGGCTTTAAAGGACAGGGAAGCTGAGGAGAAAGAGGTCTGTAGGTGCCGGTGAAGCAACTAGCTGCTGAGTGGTACTGAGAGGGAAATTTGTCATGAAGAAAGTGTGTGTGTGGAAGTACTGGGTAAAGCAGACAAAGTTTAGAAGCATTAGAAGTTTGAAGGAAGTCTGGAAAATCTGCATTAACAGGCCAGGAAGTTGAGGGAGAATGAGACCTACAGTTGGTGGTAAAGTAACAACCTACTGGATTCCGAATGCCAGTAAACAACAATGAAGATAAAAAGTGCCCGAACAGATACATTTTAAGATGAATTAAAAAAAGAAGAAATTCATTCTTGTTGTGTCCCCTGCACTTACCGGCTGATGTTCTAACCATGAGAGACGGACAAACACAACACGCATGCTTAATGTTTGTAGATCTCTCAAAAGGGTTCCAGCGAAGCCAAGCTATTTGGATGTATATTTGTATTAAAACGAGCTATAGGAAGTGTTGCTGTATAAGGATTCAAGGATTGAATTTATTTGTTTTATGCTCATAGAAGCAATGGGAAAGTTTGTCATATTATGAAAGCTTACACAGCTTATAAATGTCGTAATAAGACAGATTTTGTTCCATTACGAACAACACATGACACGATGCAGCCTTAGAACGTATAACGTGACAGGTTAACTCTGGCTGCTTTTTAGTGCCACTGCGGTCAAAGACGGCTCATGCAAAGTCTGCGGGTGTCAGAAATGATTAATTAAAATCTCAGTGTGTGATTAACCACCTTGTCTAGAATACCACCAGTGGAAGGATGTTGAAGGATTACACTAACCTCAGTTCTGGTAGTGGGGACAAGGGCACAGTATAATTGAAGCCAACGTAAGGACAAAAACCTTATTAATTACAGATTTTTTGATGACGTTTGATGATACTAAGTGTATAAGCTGATATGTATGAAAGCTGAAAGTCCATTTATAGAATTAATTGATGATTTTATTGGGGTCATCTTGTGCTGTGTGACTTATGAGCTCTGTGGAGGGGCGGGGGGGATATTGGGTTCACTGAGAATGATCCACCACCTAAAGAAAAAAAAAAACAACAGCAGCTGAGATCTAATGTTGATCTAGGCAGCTCTGTATACTTATAGGACCATATAGCTTGTATTTTTGGCTTCACTATTTTTCATTGGGATACAGTATCCTTCACTGTCTTTAAGTTAAGCTGGTTAGGTCACCATAGCTAAATGTTTAAGCATGTGTTATCTATAAGCCCGTGCATTACAGACTTCTTCTATTATATAATAAACAGTACATATTGTACACATTGAAAAAAAAAACCCCCGCAAATAAACTAAATACATTTTACAAATAGGTAAAAAAAAAAAAGAGAGTTCTTTGCCAAAGAAACTGAATAATATTGATAATTAATTATCTAGTAGTAGACTGATGACAGGATCATGGGCACCCAAGGCTTACCCATGCCCGCAGGGATCTAAGGCCAGCCCGTCCTGTTCGATCCCACAGAAAAGCCAATTTAGCAAAAATTGCTGAAAAACTAAACCAAAGTTTCGAACGCCAGTGTCTTGGTGCGAGACACCACAACATGCTGCCAGAGTGAATGGGAGAGATGCCTAAGTGGTTAGGATGCCTCATTTTTGTCCCAAATAATCAGACACATTTTATGCGGCATTTGTATTTCAGACTGAGGAAGACTTAAAGCAGAATAGAGCATGCCCAGTTCATGCCGTAGACCAGACGGTTCACACGGACGAAGAGAAGGCAATCCGGGAGGTGGTTGATAGTGTCCTCTGGCAGATGGCTGCGGACAGAAAGACCACTGCTCTCAAGCAGCTGCAAGGCCACATGTGGCGAGCAGCCTATGTTTCAGGGAGGATTAAAGGCGAGTAAGTATGCAGAAGCTCCCATTTTTCCCCTCCCTCAAAGCACGTTTTTACATGAATGAAACAAGTGATTCAGAAAAATTATTAATTTTATTCCATACAAAAATTATTTTTGCATTTATACTCATATGAGGTTGCCTTTTCTGAACTTTTCTCATGCAGAGTGTATCAGGATGTAGTTCCTACTATAAGAAGATGGAAGCAGGATGGTCTGAAAGTCTACATTTATTCTTCAGGAAGCATAGAGGCCCAGAAGCTACTCTTTGGATATTCAGTTCAAGGAGATCTATTAGATGCAAGTTCTAATTTGTCTGCCTTTTTCATATCATGTGGGCTGATTGTTTTATGCTTGTAGTATTTAAATATCTTTCTGAATGTCTCTTGCAGCTATTTGATGGTCACTTTGACACCAACATTGGTGCCAAAGTGGAGAGTAAAAGCTATGAAAAGATTGCAGAGAGGATTGGCTGCTCACCAGAAGAAATAATGTTCTTAACAGATGTGACGCGAGGTGGGTACAAAATGTTGTTAATTCATGTGTCTTTTATTTTTTTTCATTGCTTCTTCCTCTTTAACTGCCACTGTCTAATATATTACACAGATAAAAAAAAAAAAGATTTATTTCTTTTGTCAATTGTTAAGGCAACCTTTTGAACTTAGAATTATTGAGCCTTGGTCCATTGAGCAAATTGAAAAAAGGGCAGGGCTGTGATTTCTGGTTCATAAAAGCATGAGTAACGACTCTGATAGTAACCAGGTCTTTGGACAGTAGTGCTGTGTTTAGCAGCTTGACATGAATCTAATCATTTGCACTGACAAAAATAATGCCATGTCTACCCACTGCAGTTTAAAGTTTTAAAATCACAACACTATTTGCAAATAATTCCATGGCATCATAACCAAGTCTGAGAAAATGAAGTTATGTTACTAATTTGATGCCCATTCTAACTTCTTATTGGGTTAATCAAAATTTCCAAGTCTTTAATAACTTGGTTATGATGGTGCACCACTCATACAAGTCAGGATTCAGATGTAGATAGATTAATGCCATTAGTATTACATGAGGAAACAATATCTATTCTGATATAAACCATGTTGTTTGTAAAGTTGTGTGTATATTTAGAATCAGAGTTTTTAGAAATAGTTAAAAGGTTAAAGCTAAAAATAAGCTGATCAACTTTAATCTAATCAGGTATTATTTTAGGCTGAAGTCCACTTACAGGTATGTCTGTCTTTCTGTAAAGTAGAAAACTCTGCCTAACTTAATACAAAAGAGATAAAATTTTGTAAGGTTGAGTATCTTATGTCTTGTTTACGCTAGGTTGTATTTCTTTCGTTGTCGGCCAAATACACTCCCTGTTCAGTAATCAAAGGGGGTATCAAAACAGTAGATAGAATAATGATGTTTTGTAATGATAAAGTATTGTCTTAAAATTAATTCAGCATGTTAAAATTCACTGTTATTTCAGTGGTGAAAAATTAACTAATCCCAATAAAAATATTCAGTTTAGCTTTTCTAATTAATATCTATTGGTGCAGGTGTTTGTTTACATTGAGCTAGTAGCTTATTAGTATCTTATTTCAAAGTGGATTATTAAATCCAGCACTCGATCTTCTCAACTTGCAGAAGCAAAAGCAGCAGAGGATGCTGGGGTGAACGTGGCCGTGGTTGTGCGACCAGGCAACATGGAGCTGACCGAAGAGGAGAGGAACCATTATACAACCATTACAACTTTTAACCTGCTGAAACTATCTGGAAGAGCCTAACATACAAGGACCGAACGGTGTCAGCACCCCTCAAGTGGACTGTATCAAAGATGGGCTGACATTGGATCACCAAGTTATAGCTTGTTACTTGTGGGGGAAAAAATGTTATGCAGCAAGTGCCAAGTGCATTATAATTAAACTCCAGGTGCTTGCATATGTTTTTTTTTTTTTTTTTTTTAAACAAAACAGTGCAGTTTATAAAGTTGTCATTCTATTTGAATGTTTACTATGATACGAGTGTTGACGTGTATGTGTAATTTAAGTTATTAATTATTTTCACTGTAAATGTACCTCTTCCTTAATCTAGTAAACGTATGTTATGCTCTCAAATGATATTTCAAACACCATTATGTAAAACCGGTATTGACAAAAGCAAATGTGCAACTTGGATATGCAGTTACAGGTCATGTAGGACCTGTAATATAGTCGTTGAAATAAACGAAAACGAAACCTAAAACGGAAATAAATCAATCAATATGTCCAAGCTTAAACTCAACTGTGGTGAAAATTTTACAAGATAATTGCATTAAGTAGGTGTTTTACAGATAATTCCGATCACTACAGAAAACCGAATCTCATGAATGCATGTGATTTTCAGTATAGATAAAAAAAGAAAGCTGATCGTACCTAGCCTGTGTTTTTAATATTACTATAAAGTAGATAAAGCACTGGTATTTTCACAATTATGATTCTTAAAGATTCTAGTCTTTGTAGGTTCGGTTTTATCTGTATTGGGAGAAAACTGATAAAGGTAAATAGATTTATTATTATTATTTCTAATTCACCATATAATAGCTGAAATTTAACCACCTTTGAAGAAAATGGCAATGGTACCATGTAGTAGAATGCCATTAGACTTAAATCACTTTAATATAAATCATTAAGTAGGACTAAAAACATACTCTTGTGAATAACGTACAAAATACACCACACTTTTAAGTAGTTTTTTTATTTTGATCTTGATAAAAAATGTGCATAAAATGTGCAAAGAACTAGTGTTTATATTTAAAACTAAACTTCAGATGTTGACCTACTTTTTTAATTTATGCTTATTCTCTTGTAGATGATCAGGTGTCTTTCTCAAGTAATACAAATGATGTCTAGTCACAAATCTAATATGTACCTTCACTATCTATACACACACATCTTCCATGTAAAACACTTTATGGCACCTGCAATACAAAAAACTTGCTCTAATTCAGACATGATGCCCGTTTGTGCTTCTCATATTTTTTGTTGTATACCTGCGAGAAAAGAAACATACTTCATTATTATAAACATGCATTATTATTGAAGGTAATAAATGATGGAGGTTGCTGTAATTCTGCTGAAGAAACAGAACCCGGAGAGTCTTATAGCTGGTCTGATTGGTACTCTGAGACCTCAGAGAAGGTCTCTGACAGGCTCATTGGAGGCTCCTGGTCATCGCTGCACACAATCTCGAAGTGGTAGTGACGGAACTCGATAGCGAATGAGCCCAGGAACGTCAAGAAGAACATGACCAGTGCCCACTGTGCCCGAGCGGCATGCATGTGCAGACGCTGGGCCATTAGAGCAAAGTCTGGTAGTGTGTTAAGATCGGAACATGTGTAAGTTTATTTGAACTTAGTATTCATACAGTAAGTAGTTATGACACCACTTCACCTTCAGAGTGCTGTGTTTAAACATTCTAATGCTGGTGTAGGCAGACAGTAAATCCTAGACACCGCAATGGCATAATGACATAATGCTTTTAAATCACTTGCAGCCCCCTCCAAAAGTATTGGAATGGCAAGCCAATCCATTTGTTTTTTGCTTAACACACTAAAAGGATTTGTATTTGGTCATTTCCTCCACACACTGCTAACCTTAATTGCTCTTGATTTCATCTTTACAACATTAGAAGAATTCGCCCATTTCTCTCTACACAGGCTACTCAGATGCTTGTTCAGTTTCTTGTTATTTCAAGAGCGGACTACTGCAACTCACTCCTGGCAGGTCTGCTTCTGTCCACCATTCGTCCTCTGCAGCTGCACGTCTTGTTTTCAACCTTCCCAAGTTCTCCCACACCACCCCACTTCTCCACTCCCTCCACTGGCTTCCTGCAGCTGCCCGCATTGAATTCAAAACACTGATGCTCACCTACAAAGCTAAAAACGGCCCAGCACCCACTTACCCTTCTGCTCTAATCACACCCTACACTGCACCACATTCCCTCCGATCCTCCAGCACTGCTCGACTGGTCCCACCATCTCTGAAGGAGCGAGGAAGACATGCATCTAGACTTTTTTCTGTTCTGGCTCCTATGTGGTGGAATAAGCTTCCTCTAGATTTCCGTACAGCTGAGTCACTGGCGATCTTTATCTGTTTCTTAGATATTTGGGTTTATTCTAAAATTCCTAACTGCGTTTGACTGATGGTACCTAGTTAGTAACCTAGTAACCTAGTGTAAGGATCTATCCAAAGATGGAAACTTCAAAGCATTTTTCTAAGTTGCTCTGGATAAAATGTCTAACAAATACCTAAATGTAAATCAAAAGATCAAAATCTTGTGGATATTCAACTCAAGATTTGGTCCAGAAATGCATTTTAAATGACTAAATGCTGATCAAATGATTGAATTGACCGGTCTAAAAATTTGTATCCCCTGATGAAGTCATTTGTTGTGTAGTGCAGTGGAGTGGAGTGTAGTGTACAGATAGAACAGATGCATGTATATAATAGTGTTGTCTTTTTCAATTTTTTTTTCAAGATTGGCTAAGTGCTTTCATATCAGCTCTCTTGTCATGCTGGTTTTCCCTTCAAACAATAAATGTAGCCTTTACAGGTGAAACCCTCAAAACAAGATTATACAGTACATTCAGACCTATTAATTGTTTCCATCATCAATATAACAACAACCACCAGCCAGGGTAGCAACCAGTCTTCCAGTATTTTTGATCACATGAAAAATGGATGGGATCAAACAAAAGTTGCCATATTACAAGCTGTGTAACATTTTCATCTTTTCATCCCAAATGTCTACCATCCCAATTCTTTTGGAGAGGCCTCTGTATTTACATTTATTAATGCAGAATGTCTGCAAGATAAGATATGATGAGCTATTATAGCAGGTATTAATAGTTTCTCCTTATCAGCCTCTCTTTTAACTCTTTTGTAGTTTTATAAAATAAAAAATGCCATATGTGATGTTACAGAGTACCAATCCCTCACTCAAGGTAGAAAAAAATGACTTACTGTAGCAAAACACTGACACTAGAGGGACCTTCCTAGAAGGTTAAACAACTGTCTACTTACAGAAAGCATAATCACGTGTGTTCATCATCAGTGTTCTTCTTTGTCTACACGCACACAAACAGCGTCAGCCATAACATACATGACAAATATCGAGAAGGTCCCGATTTTGCCAAAAGTCAAATGCACTGTGCGTTTTAACACCTTTCTATTGGAACCAGCATTAGTTGTTCCATGGGCCAGCCTTCAATGGTTGACCGGTTTTCCTTCTTTGGACCACTTTTCGCAGGTCCACTACAGACTGGGAACATCCCACAAGACCTTTTGGCAGTTTTGGCCCAGTCGTCTAGACATCACAGTTTGGGCCTTTTCAAAGTTGCCATGGATGTAGGATGTTCCTGGTCTGCAGTGGTCAGTACCTGCAAAAACGAAGGAAACATGAAGAAGGTCCTTGGCAGTCGAGGCTCATTGATGCATGTGGGGAGCGTAAGCTGGCCTGTGTAGTCAAATCCAACAAAAGATCTACTGTAGCTCAAATGGCTAAAACAGGTAAAGCTGGTTCCAACAGGAAGGAGTCAAAACACAGAGTGCATCACAGTTTGCTGATGGTCATAATACAATGGCTGATCGGTGTGATCAGTCCCAGTCAAATGACTGCACACACCTTCTAACTCCATGGCTGGTAGCTCTAAGTGAACTTATTAATGTAAAAGGTAAGTTTTGGTCTTGCTTTCCTGGGAAGGTCTTCATGAGAGCCAGTTTCATCATGGTGCTTGATGGGTTTTGCAAATGCACTTGACAAGACTCACTCACTCACTCATCTTCTATACAGCTTTATCCTATATTCAGGGTCGCGGGGGGGGGGGCTGGAGCCTATCCCAAGAGACTTAGGGCACGAGGCGGGTTACACCCTGGACAGGATGCCAATCCATCACAGGGCACACACACATACACACTACGGGCAATTTGGGAACGCCAATTAGCCTAATCTGCAGGTCTTTGGACTCTGGGAGGAAACCGGAGTACCCGAAGGAAACCCACCAAGCACGGGGAGAACATAAAACTCCATGCACACAGAGACGGGAATTGAACCTGGACCCTGGAGGTGCAAGGCGACTGTGCTAACCACTACACCACCGTACACCACAATACTGTGCTGGCAAAATCTATTCCAGAACAGCTGATCTATGTGTCTTAAATAACAACTGACTGGTGTGTTAATATGTGTTGTTTCATAGTTTCTCCAGTATAGTTCTAGAATGTAGAAAATAAACCACTCAACAAAAAACACTAAATTATAAGGTGTGTCCAAACTGGTACACTATGTAACTATATACTGTATATAGTTATATAATACAACAGGTGCTGTAAAACCAAGCCAGGTGCAAAACACAATGTCTCATTGTAATTAGACATGATTCAAATACTAAGGTCCGGTTGCTCACACTCTGTCTGATTTGCTTACTGTTTTTTATGTTTGCTAGAGATGTGAAGGATACAAAGCACCATGCACAAAGTGACTGCCCCAGACAAGAGGAAGCGGGGTATGCCAGCTCGTCTGCCTTCGTTCCTCAAGTTGACCTTTAGAGTCATGAATGACTGGATCCAACAAAACAGTGTACCTAGGCCAAAGGTCATGGATGTGCCAATATTGTGGAGCTCCTCATCATTTGACAACTAGACAGTGAACAAAACAGTGAATAAATTGATCACATTTAAAAATATCAAAACTGTACTGTAATAAACCCCCTTGACTTTAATATTCTTAACATATAAATACATCTACAGTCACAAAAATACTAGGGACTGGAAAGATTCATAACACTCTCACTGTCATTTTCTCATTCTCTATACCACTTACCCTATATAGGGTCACGGGAAGCAAAGAGCCTATCACAGGGGACTTGAGGGACTAGGTAGGGTACACCCTGGACAGGGTGCCAGTCTATTACAGGGCACGAGTAGACATGCACTCACACTCACACACTATATGCAATTTGGAAACAGCAGTTAGCCTACAGTAATCTGCATGTCTTTGGACTGTGAGAGGAAACTGGAGTGCCCGGTAAAAACCCAAAGAGCACGAGGAGAACATGCAAACTCCACGGATACTAATCAGTAAGCGGGACTTAAACCCTTTGACCCTGGAGGTGTGAAAACACATTGATAACCACTACAACACTATGCCAATAATCCATACCATACCTGGAAATTCCCAACCAATGTCATACCGAAGCAGGCCAGGGACAGAGCTACCAAACTGATGATATTAAGCCAGGGTTTGCACAGTCTAGGCTTCAACTGCAAGTATCTGAGGACTCCGAGGATGAAGCCTGAGAATATAAAAATACCTGTTTTTAAAACTAAGCTTATCTGAAAACTGACAGAGCTGTCCTGAAATATAGACTGCAAAAAAAATCCTGTAATATTATATAAATACTAAGTAACGTAGCCTGCATTTACATTTTGTTCAGCATTCTCTTTGCTGAACTTCAATAGCCAACAATACTCTATATACAGTAACATGATGGTGGAATGCCTACAGTACATTAAAAATATGTTACTTAAATTGAAATTGTTTTAGTTAATTTAGCATGCATGCTTTATAAAATACAAATACAAACTGGATATATATAAAATAAAATAAAATAATATAAAAAACACCTTATGTATGCTATATGGCCAAAAGTATGTAGACACATGAGAATCACACCCATATGTGCCCATACTAAATCCATGGTAATTAACACAGATTCAGATCCCCCATTTCAGGCTAGAACACTTTCTCACTTTATTACGACATTCTGAAATAATTTAGCCCTTTTAATCTCAGTGATGGGAATTCTTAATATTACAGCGTACAAAGACATTCCAGACAGCTGTGTACTTCCAATAAAATACTCGACATGATCACAGTAACCATAACCATATTTGTTTTTGCTAGTATTCATTCATTCACCTTAAATTGTAATATATAAAACAAACCCTTTATACACAGATCATTACTTTACCCACAAAAGCTGCCATGTTCATGACTTGGCTAAAAACACAGCTCGCAGGAGGAGCATCACCTGCGATGCTAAAATATAGAAAGGCATTGAGAAAAAAAAGTATTAAGGAAAGCTTCCAATTGCAAGAAGATTAACAACATCGTTTTGGGAGTATATAATTGATTTATACCTTATATATGGAGGAGACTTTGAAAATGCTCTCCTGTAAAAAAAAATAAGTCCATGTGACGCAGATGGATAACACTGTAATATGATATTGAGATACAGGATATAAAGGAAGAACATTAAACTTACTTATATTCAGAGTTTAGTGGTGTGATTTTGTCATCCTCCACTGCTATAAAATAGCTGTTTTCAACATATAAGAAAAATTCACCTCCATCATTCTCTCAAATCTTAATTCAATTCTCTTCACTTCCAGATTAGCAGGCTTAAAATGATCGGAACAATACAGTTCAACACATATCAAAGTGTGACATGTGATACAGGATCAACTCCCCAGTATACATACATCAAATGGAAGTACATTGTAATTTACTTTGAAACCAGATATATCATTAGTCCATTAAAGCTACAGAAAGAAAAAAGCAAAGGGGTTTAAATACTCACACAACCCATAAGCCTGCAGCTGTGAAGAAGGACAACATAATAGGCAGAAATGTCCAAGGGCTGCACTTCCTCATGGTTCTTAATAAATCTCGACCTAAAAGAAAATAGATCGTGGAACTGTGGTGAAACAACTCCAACATCTATAATACATCCATAAGGCATACGTTCGTGAAAATACATGATGAGCTTTGAGCTCCCAGATCAAAGACTTTTTTTTTTCAGATTAGGATCCGGATTGGAAGGATGGAGAATTTGCCCTCTCTATATTTTCCATTTGTTTTGTAGCTGGTGATACTAATGAATTTCTCATTAATATCTGGAAAATTTTCCATTTATATGGACAGCACAAATCAGAAAGCATTTAAAAACAAATTCACAGCACTTAATCAGTGGACAGCGGAAATCGCACCAGACTACAGCACTTACGTACCACTTGGCTACATAATGGACATACTGCCAATTAAGCCTAGCTCTAATAATACTGAAATGACATTAGCTCTAAAAATTGTAATATAATATTACTTAACTGTAGACAAAATCTGTAGTTACGGCACTGTTTAATAATAATTAAGATGGACTAGGTATCTGTAGCAACTTATATTTGCAATGTATCAAAATAAAGAGCATGGTGTAAATATGTCAAAAACTAAAATATGTGAAATGCTAATATTCACCCAGTAAGCTTTCCTTAGTTAGTGATTTTTAAAATTTTCTCTTCCTTCTTAATCTCTCAATCTCAATGATTCTGGTCTTAAATACATTCACTATTGTTTTTGTTCCATGTTTTGTCCATGTCTGGAGCATTAAAGGAGTTCCTGGGAGGCCAGCTTTTCAGGCATAAAGCAGGCAGTCCGATCATGTCTCTGGGGTACAGATAAAATTTTCAACCTTGATGGTATCCAAGCACTAGTGCCACACTGGGGTGTGGCAGGAAATTATACAGAGAAATAAAGGTAGTTTTTACTCTCATAACTGTCTTCTGTTATTCTGCACAATTAAAAGTCACAGTGTGAAACGGACGGTGCTTATCAATTAATTAACTAGTAATCAGTAGTTTACTTATTTCGCGGCTCACTGCAGGATTGTTATTGAACAGTTTTTCAGAGCTGATTTCCTTATTTTATTATAATTTCATTGTCTGATTGGTGTTTTCATGGTGAGCCATGACGCATTGCAATTTCTCAATGTGAACTTTTTTTTGCAATATGTACAACAGTAGAGTATAATCACAGGCACTTTGAAACATCATTAAAACAATGTTTGAAACATTGGGTTTGATATTTGAACTGTTTATTTAGCTACTAATTCATAAAAATTTTTTTTAAAGACTATCACATGTTTCATCAAAGCCACATGACACCAGCTGACCATATGTTTACTAACTGTTTGCTCACACATGTAGCGAGCTCGTTACCGTTGCACCACTCAGGTGCCTAATCCATTGAGTTTGAATTGTAGATCAAAGACAAATATATTCTTGAATCTCCATAACAAGGTGGCAGTTGGTATTGCCATGTGACAGCATTTTGTCTTTTGGAGTTTCTAATACTCCAGGGTTCGATCCTTAGCCTGGCATTTTGTTTTGTTGAATTTCTAATACTCCAAGGTTCGATCAGGAGTCCAGCATTTTGTTATGTGGAGTTCCTAATACTCCATGGTTCAATCCTGAGCCAGGCATTTTGTCTGGCAGAATTTTTAATATTCCAGGGTTCGATCCTGAGCCAGGCATTTTGTTTTGCAGAGTTTTTAATATTCCAGGGTTTGATTCTGAGTCCGGCATTTTGCCTTGTGGAGTTTCTAACACTCAAGGGTTCAATTCTGAGCCTAGCATTTTGTCTTGTGGGCTTTCTAATACTCCAGAATTCAATGCCGAGTCCGGCATTTTGTCCTGTGGAACACTCCAGGGTTCAATCTTGAGCCCAACATTTTGTATTGCAAAAAGTTTCTAGCTTTCCAGAGTTCGATCCTGAGCCCAGCATTTTGTCTTAGTAGAGCTGGTAACACGTCCGGCATTAGACTGGCATTTTGTCTTTTGGAGTTTCTAACACTCAAGGGTTCGATTCTGATCCCGGCATTTTGTCTTTTGGAGTTTCTAATACTCCAGGGTTTGATGCTGAGTCCGGCATTTTGTCTTGTGGAGTTTGTAACAATCCAGGCTTTGATGCTGAGTCTGGCATTTTGTCATGTGGAGTTTATAACATTCCAGGGTTCAATCCTGAGCCGGGCATTTTGTCTTGTGGTCTTTCTAATACTCCAGGCTTGGATCCTGGGCCCGGAATTTTGTCTTGTTGAGTTTCTAACACTCCAGAGTTTGATTCTGAGTCCGGCATTTTGCCTTGTGGAGTTTATAACACTCAAGGGTTCAATTCTGAGCCTGGCATTTTGTCTTGGGGGCTTTCTAATACTCCAGGGTTTGATGCTGAGTCCGGCATTTTGTCCTGTGGAATTTCTAACACTCCAGGGTTCAATCTTGAGCCCAACATTTTGTATTGCAAAGTTTCTGGCTTTCCAGGGATCGATTCTGAGCCTGCCATTTTGTCTTGTAGAGTTGGTAACATGTCTGGCATTAGATTGGCATTTTGTCTTTTGGAACTTCTAACATTTAAGGGTTCGATTCTGATCCAGGCATTTTGTCTTTTGGAGATTCTAATACTCGAAGGTTTGATGCTGAGTCCGGCATTTTGTCTTGTGGAGTTTGTAACACTCCAGGGTTTGATGCTAAGTCTGGTATTTGGTCTTGTGGAGTTTGTAACACATCAGGCTTTGATGCTGAGCCCGGCATTTTGTCTTGTGGAGTTTCTAATACACCAGGGCTTGATCTTGACCCCCACATTTTGTTCTGTGGAGTATATAATACTCCAAGGTTCAATCCTGAGCCTGGCATTTTGTCTTGTGGAGTTTCTAAGAATCCAGGATTCGATCCTGAGCCTGGCATTTTGTCTTGTGGAGTTTCTAACACTCCATGGTTCAATCCTTAGCCAGGCATTTTGTTTTGTAGAGTTTCTAGCTTTCCAGGATTCAATCCTGAGCTCGGCATTTTGTCTTATGGAGTTTCTAACACTCCAGGGTTCGATCCTGAGCCCGACATTTTGTCTTATGGAGTTTTTATCACTCCAGGGTTTCATACTGAGCGCTGCATTTTGTCTTGTGGAGTTTCTAACATTCCGGGGATCGATCCTTATCCCGGCATTTTGTCTTGTGACATTTTTAACACTCCAGGGTTCGACCCTGACCCTGGCATTTCGTCTTGTGGAGTTTCTAATACTCCAGAGTTCAATTCTGAGCCCGGCATTTTGTCTTGTGGAGTTTCTGATACCACAAAGTTGGAACCTGAGCCCGGCATTTTGTCTTGTGGAGTTACTAATACTTCAGGTTTCGATCCTGAGCCTGGCATTTTGTCTTTTAGAGTTTCGAATAATAAAAGTTCATAATACTCCACAAGACAAAACGTAAATTTATGTAATTGATTGTGTGTGCATGGTGTCTTGTGATTGACTGGTGTCCCATCCAAGGTGTGCTCCATTCTCCATGACTCAGACCAGAATGGGATGCTCACTGAAGCTGAATGAATAAAGAAGAAATCTCAAAAACTGGTTAAATAATCTCTTAAATAATTACATTTCTCAACGGACAATAAGAGTATGAGAGACTGCCATGAAAGGGGACATAAATATGTGCTAATGTTTTCCTGCACAAACATCTAAGGGGTTTATAATAATTTCTTTGCCTATTTATCTATTAAGCCTGTTACAGTATAGCCGTATAATGGTTTATATTGTACATTATCCTCATTTTAGATATCTTTTTTTTCAAACTGCATAGCGTGATTTCTGTTCCAGAGACGCTGCAATTGCTCAACTCCTGGGTCCAATGACTCAGATTAAAACAAAACCAAACAAAATAAAAACACATTTTGTCACCTCATGATAATTCCTTTACTCTGATAAATAGGTTACAATATGACAAAAAGAAAAAAACAGCGATAGTAATCAGTGTGCCAGTCCAAGCATAAGGAAATGTATGCTTAAAACTGAAAGCAGACCTCTCTGTCTCTCTCTCTGTCTGGCTGCAACACACACATACACTCACCTCGTAAAATGGAGGCTAAGCTAACGCGCGTTTGTTTTAATCAATATCCTAAGACGCTATTTCTTAAAAAAGTCTACCTTGTGATAAGTGCCCTTCTGTTCCGTGTGCAATCCTCGTCTTCTCTTCATTTGATGAAGACCCGTTTCTCTCTCTCTCTCTCTCTCTGCTGGTCCGGTTGGGAAGAAGAGAAGATGCAGGATGTCTGTACACCGTATTAATGCACTACTGTATTGGCTTTCCCATTACAACACAGCCGATACGAGTGCAGACCAGATCCTTCACACAAGTGCACAAAAACAATCCTACAGACTGCAGGGTGGATTCACACTCAGGAAGTCTTTCTTTAAATATTCCATTCTCTCTCACCCGCTTTGACAGCGCTCTCTCTCGCTCTCTCTCTCTCTCACACACACACACACTTCCTCATTTCCCCGTCAAGACATTCAATAATTACTCATTAATGCACTTAATAATGCTACGCTTTTCCTAAATCTACCCTCACTATCAAGGCAAACTCTTTGACAGTGTTAAGGTTTTGATGTTGTTTTGTACTGTAAACTTTTACAAGTAGAATTTACTCAAAGCATTGAAGGAAATTTGTTGCCTTGAAGACACTGTTGGTTCAACTTCTTTTTCGTTACACAAACTGGTGGCGTAGTGGTTAGTGTTGTCGCCTCACACCTCCAGGGCCAACGGTTCGATTCCTGCATGAGTTCTTTGTGTGTGGAGTTTTCATGTTCTCTCCGGGTACTCTGGTTTCCTCCCGCAGTCCAAAGACATGCAGATTAGGGCCATGTCCACACATAGCTGGGTATTTTTAAAAACGTTTGTATTTTTCTGTGCGTTTTTGGCCTTTCATTCACATGCAAACATAGTTTTGGTCATTGAAAACGGAACTTCCAAAGTGAAGATTTTCCAAAATTCCATTTTCAGTGGACAGGGGAAACAGAGATTTTTGTAACATCACCTGTGCTGATGATGTCATTTTGTCTGTGTGCTAGTCTCCTTGATTTGACATCAGGTTTGTTTATGAGGATATTTTGTGCAATGGTGGACTTACATACAGTAAATAGTGACTGTGTTAACGCTGCTTACTGGACTTTTTACATCCGTGCACATACACGCACAGTTACTTAGACATTACGTTAACGAATAGAGGTGCCTGAATGTACTATGAAGCTCATTGCTGCTACATGCAAAACTCCAACAACACAGAGCACAGAGACAGCGGTTTTAGACCCGGTCAGACTTCTACATAGCACAACCGGTAATGACGTTTTGTCTAGGCTTCTGATTGGCCCCCTGTTGATTAGGGATGTTCAGCACTTAACAGGGTTTTGCATTTTCATGTGGGCAAAGATATTTTCAAAACGTAAGTCATGTGTTCAAAATTATTAAAAAAAAAACTTTTTAAAAATACCTGGCTACATGTGGACATAACTGGCGTTCCCAAATTGCCAATAGTGTATGAATGAGCATGTGAGTGTTGCCCTGTGATGGATTGCCACCCCACCACCCTGTGTACAGTATAAAGCAATACAGACAATGAGACTTGCCTTTACCCTGCCTTGTGCTCCGGGATAGGCTTCAGGCCCTCGTGACCCGTCAGTCACGATAAAGCATCCCTGCTGCTGATAAGGGGATTAGAAGCAGCTTGGCAGTGTTGGGGCTTAAACCACCAACCTTCAGATCAGTAAACCAAAGCTTTAACTATTGAACCACCACTGAACATTGGAATGCATTTTTACACAGAACAATGTTATGGAATTTGGTTGTGATAACTTATGTTGGAATAGTGTCCCGGGTGACAATCCAGGGTGGTATGCAGAGGAGGAAAACTTGGTGATGTACCTCAGTTTTAAATTTTGATTTGAAAACAAAAATAAAAAATTCTGAACTATCCCTTTAAAGATCCGAGTGCAATAAATGATAACCTTATTATAGTACAAAACACTAAGATTTGCTAATTAATGCAATAAACTTCTTTTTAAAATTGTGTTTATTTTGGGCTAACAGGGTGGTAGTGGTGGTGACAGTAGAGTCTAGTCAAATATCCCCAGAGGAAATGTGGTAATAAACTCTAACTTCCCTTATTATTGTTGGCTTGTTTTTTTTTTGCTTCAGAAGGTATATGTGGGATGCCTTAAATTACTATATACACTGGACACTGGACTGCATATCTGTGTATTTCTGTTTACCTGCCTGTGCTTGGTGGGTTTCCACATGGTACTCCAGTTTCCCACCACAGTCCAAAGACATGCAGATTAGGCTAATTGGTGTTCCCACACAGAGTGTGTGTGTGCTCTGTGATGGATTGGCACCCTTGCTCGTGCCCTAAGTCTCCTGGGATAGTCTCCAGGCCCCTGTAACCATGTATGGATAAGCGATATAGAAGATGAATAAATGATTGGCTATTTCTTTTTCTTTTTGGATTATTTTACTATTCTATATTTGTCTATGTTGTAGCATTAGTTGCTGAAGGTCTGCCAGCCTGACTGGCTCAACCTGCTTCAGCATCTGCCTCAGCTGTAACACATATTGCAAGTCTTCACTTTGTTGCACACATATTGGAGAGTAGACACACACACACACACACACACACACACTGTATATTGATATTCCGAACAGTTTAGTTGCTGCTTCTAAATTTCTGCTGCTCCTAAATGTCTAAAAATGCTATGTGACAAAATCTTGTTTTGACCCGTATAAAAATAAAGATTGGCTTCATGTTCAAGCTTGTGTTCAGGACCAACAACAATCTGTGACAAATAAAACAAGTCAATAAGTTGTAAATGTGTCCACCCACAGGGTTAGACAAATCCAATATTGTAGCAAGGGCCAATATTTTACCAGAGCTATATCTGACAGAAATTGTGCACAGGGCTAGACAGTTCCACTTTACACAACCTCACTTCACACAATAAAGCAGGTAATTAAATGTTTTTTAAAGAATTTAAAATTAGTTAAATAATTCAATTCACAGATTTGATTCTTCATCTTCATGTTCATCATTAAAACACAAACATGCACAGACACTTCTCTGGCTCAACATCTGGATAGTAGTGGCCACTACAGTGCATTTTCATCGTTTGAATATGTTAAAAGCTGTTGATCACCAGATACCTAAGCACTTGATGTTCCCTCCCATGACTTCCCTTCTGAGATCAGACCACTGGATCTCCGCTACAGCAAGAATCAAATTTAAAATGTTGTTCTCACATTACAAACCTCAAAGTTGCATACACCTTATTATCTATATATGATGGTCTAGAATGACAGACTGCATACCTTATCAGATCTTCAACATGAATAGCATAGGTCCTAGCCTTTGATCTAGGCTATTGCTTAATGGGATTTCACTACACCAGTACCATTGTCTTGCTTTTCAATTGATTTTAAAAGTGTAAAGACTTTTCGGGCATTTTGTCGGTAAAAAAACGTTGGCTATTTTGCTGCACCATTTAGTTTTTCTTTTGGTGCTGGTATTATTTATTATTTTTTAGATTTCTGTACGTCATATTTTTTTATTTATGCATGTAATCAATTTGCTGCCCAGGATTGAAATCTGGGTTTTTTATTTGAGTTGAGTAGAGCAGGGTTGAGTTAAGTAAAGTTGAGTTGAGCATAGTTTTCGTATAAACCAACATTATTCTCTAGTTTAGTTGTCATCAACACAAACCTGGAGGACCTTGGACCCAGACGTAACTGAGTACTTGAAAAATACTGTAGCACAGCCAACCAATGCAGTTATAGTTTAGTGACAAGATAAAGCAACAAATATTTTTCAGCTATATTTGTATATTCCCAATAGCTTTCCAAAGATGAACCAACTTGACATTTGTAATAAATTATCTTCTGCATGACATTTGTTTAAATTAGTCAAATAAAACCAGTTTCAGATATTAGCTAGAGGGCTAAAGACATCTGTTCCAAAAAGTCCAAAAATGAATTTTGACAGAATTTCTTTCTTTTTTTTTTTTAACTTTGTCTGGTCTGATTATTGACTTCTGGCCTCTGAAAATTTTCAGCAAATACAAGATGTTTACCATTTAGTCATGTTCCTTACTTAAGCCCCTTTCATATATACAGGGGCCTGACAAACAATCTTGTAGAAAGTGATTTTGGCGAGAAAATGGTTGTTCCGTGACCTAGAAAAGTTGTTACATTGTAGGTGTACTGATTTGATGAGAGCTTTGACGAGAGTAAAGAGTTCTCAGTGAGCATACAGTGTGTGTGCAGCGAGAATGAGGAATATCAACTTATCTCATGGTTTGGCAGTGAGAATGAGGAGCATTCCTACAGGAGCAAGGATTGCTCTACAAGAGGCCTGCAACTATAAAGAAACCTTGGCGAGAGTATTACGCGGCACAAAAGAACAATGCTAGCACCGTGTATGCTCCGCCTGCACCCCTAGCAGGAGTTCTCGCCAACGCTCTCCTCGATCTCAACAACTCTCTTCGGGATTACATAGATCACTTGCCAATGATCTCCACGTTCTCCCCAATCTCTCCAAAACTCCAGCCCAAGAGAGCCACATACCGAAGAGTGCTTCAGGAGTGAGTCTACCATCGCCAGGAGCAATGTGAGAGAAATGTATAATTTTGTCTTGTAAAAGTTCTACAGTTTTTTTAAGAGGCTTGGGATAGTTGAAATAGAGCCCAAGAGTTCCAGGAAATCTACAGTATGCCAATTTTCTCTCTTGCTCTTGGTAAGATTTCTTGTCAGATTCTTGTATGTATAAAAGGGATTTAACCAGACCTTTGTAAACCTTTTTTATTTGACAAAATTTTCAGAAGCTTATATTAAGGCTGTGTGCACATTTTCAACATTCTCCGAGATATTTCCCAGGGATTTAGCAAGTAACAGGTGATGTTTATACAGTACATACTTTGATGCCTTGGGATCATCTAACATCAGGCATTGAAAATACCCCTACTGAACCATGAATCCAATCTTATAGTATTCATTTCCTGATCTTCCCCTATAACAAAGACTTCAAAGAATGCAGTTTCTAAAGGCTGTGCCAGATTGTCCAGTTGGACTGATCAAAAATGTGTCTATAAATTAACATATTCCCATGAAGCAGGAATTATGGGTAAAATTGAATATACACTATATTGCCAAAAGTATTCGCTTTGATTAAGAATTGGATGCTACACAAGTTCGTATACATTTGACTGCATATGAACATGATTAACATGAGCACTGGCAAACAAGCGAATACTTGCAATATAGACATATTTAACTTTATTTCTTTTTTTTCTCTTCAAATGGTAAATATTTAATTTTTATTTTATAGGAGCTAGCACTTAAACCTGACTCATATTCACTGTATTTGAGATTGGTGAATTGTCTTCTTGCAAGAATAATGTAATGTAAATACAGAACCAACCAACAAATTATCACATCACAAATCATTTATTATACGCACATTTAATGTTCCAGGGCAAACTTTCACTTCAACTTCTTTAAGCTATGTTTCATGTAAATTCGTTAGCTAATATTAGTGTCGGAACAAATTTACTGTCTAAATGACTTGCTTTCTGTGACTACTATTTTCATTCTTTAACTGGTAGACCAGACGTAGATCTAGTCATATAAAATGTATATAATCTAGTTAAACAACAACGTGATGAAAATATTGCATAAATACCTGCAAGAAAAAAGTCGGGTTGCCAGGAACTTAAAAGTAAATTCATTCCTACAGCATGTTGCAAACAAAATAATTACATGCACTGATGTACACAGAGCAAAAAGTTACACAGCCACACATTAATGCACGTATGGGCATCTACACAATGAAAATACTTATGTATGAAAGAAACGTATATTCTGCTACAAAATGATTCATGTCAACTGATGTGAATAAAAGCAAATCATTTCTCCTCACGTGATCTATGTAATATTAATCTAAAAGTAGGCTACAAATCTGCATAATCTATAATAACCCAGGGCATTGATGTGACCCACATGTAACAAACATGTACAATCTAGATTTAAAAATGGGGGAAGATAAAAAGTCACATTTCCCTGTACTCCTTCAACATCTGTGTAAACTTTCCTATAATATGTATTTTAATATTAGCAACAGGAGAAAACAGACAGCTAGTTTCACTTATTTTTTTATTTAGTGACCCTCTGACAGCTTATATGTGATAAGGTGCAGGCATAGAATACATCTAGCTTAAACTTAATTGCTCAAATAGTGCAAATTTACTCATTGCCATTTGGATTCAATTAGGCCATGTGTTCATGAAAAGCATGAACAACTTGGGCTTTTCTTCATTAAAGTGCCTGATTTGGAGGAAATTACAAAAAGCAGCAAATTTAAGGCAAAGCCTGCACATGGCAGATTATTGGGAAAATATAACAGACTAAAGATGTCACCTTATAGGGTAGGATGGGGCAGATGTAAACATACCATTAATGTACGCTACCTTAATTATGCTACAAAATATGTGGATGCTTATGTTACAAGGATTGCCTAATTAAGGAAAAAAATAAAAATAAAACTTGTCAACAACGAAATCTGAAATAAGTGCAACAAAGAAATTCACATTAAAATCTACTCTCCTATGAAACAGCCAAAAATGTCCACAGTTTCCAGCTAAATCGAAGCCATCACAATGGTAATCTTGTTTACAGTTAATTGCTATGTGACAGATTAGAAGTAAAGACGTTTTACAGAAAGAATACAACACTCCACTTTAACATTGCCGTTCTGATATATATAAGCGGTGCTCAGAGCTTTTATTCGGCATTTATATTTCAAGCACTCCCATCACCTGTCCTTAGCTTCCGAGCCATGATCATCTCGGGCGTGGCTCTCTTCCGGTTGCTGGCAAGGCCGAGCCAGCACATGAGATCGATGAAAAACGTGGTGGTGTTGAAGCGTAAGCCAAATTCACTGGCGGCATAGTCAAAAGGGAACGTGTGATGGAAGTTGTGGAATCCTTCTCCTGGGAGATGAGGGGATACAATGACCAATGTAAACCATTTTAAAACAAACAGTTTGTACAGTTTTTTTTTATCTTAATTAAAAAAACAGTTTTTTGAATCACTGGAGATATGGCCAATTTCACAAAAAAATATTATATTATTATATTATAAACCTTTAATTAAAGCATACAGTGGGGGAAATAAGTATTTCATCCCCTACAGATTTTCTAAGTTTGCCCACTTAAAAAGGAATGAAGGGTCTATAATTTTTATCATAGGTTTATGGTAATAGATTGAGACAGAATATCAACCGAAAATCCAGAAAAAGCAAATGATACAAATGTTATGAATTAAGTTGCATTTCAATGAGGGAAATAAGTATTTGATCCCCAAGCAAAACATGACTTA
>JAQMYJ010000009.1:19128087-19146859 GCA_030014305.1 Clarias laeviceps
CTTAATTTACAACTGAAAAATTTGTTGTACCAACCCTATTCATTTATGTTGGATGAACCTTAAAATATGCTGGCTTACCAGTATTAAATTATGTAGTAAATAAGTTACATGAACCTAATAAAATTAATTTGACTGAACCTAAGAACATTGCACTGTAGTTGGGCCAACAAAATTGCTTAATGCTGAAAGAAAGCCATTAAATCACGTGGAAATTCTTTTCATGATTTAATTAAGTTCATTCAACGAGTTATTTTTTTGAGTGCAGGAATTCAGATGGCATTGTGGGTAATTTAGATCAACAAAAGATATAATAGACTAACATTAATTAGGTAAATCTTAACTAAATAGATTACTCAATTTCAATAGGAAAAAGTCTAGACACCATTTAAAAATTTATTTTTTTTTTTAGTAGTTTAGAAAGAACACCAAAGCTGAGAAATATTGAGCACTTTATTTAACCATTTCATTAAAACGCAACACCCTCCTCAAATTTTTACAATGGTAATTTAAACATTGTGCACTGATTCCTCCCTTAAAACTAAGGGGCACAGGATTTATACAAAATAAGAGTTTAAACAGGAGTGGTGAGAAAAATTACATTGATGGCTAGTTTGCTCTCCGTGATATCGTCCTTAGTGTTTAAGCCAGCAATGCCTCTAAAACATCATGCGATCCTTTAAGAGTACATAATAGAAATGTCATAATATCATGAATGGTTTGCTGATATGCAGTACTGAAAAATTATTTTCCTTTCAAAACATTTCCTTGAGCAAAAGAACTACAGTGAGTCTACCACTTTCTTGCCACCATTTCTGCAGCAGACAGCTGAGATACTTCTAAACCATTTCAGTCACCTAACTGTGGCGTTAAGATTTCAAATTACTACAGAAGGGAGTAAAACTAGACAGCCGTATAACTAGGCAGGCCTGGTTTGCAAAAGCTGTGTACTTACCGATTAACTCAAATCTTAAAAGATTTAAATAAATAACATTTATTGAAAAAATTTCCTCATTACCAAGACTGTATGTAGATCCTGGTAAACGGATAAAATGCAATTACATGTTTTTAGTTTTTTTTTTTTTTTTGCAAAGTAATTGCATTGAACATTACTGAAATGGCAAGGCTTCTAATTAGCACACAAAGCAATAGCCTAAAAGTCTTACTGACAAAAATTGGAAGGGAAAAAAAAGGAAAAAAGACAAATCTAAAATAAGTCAGAGCTCAATTACATAATAGCAAATATCTGACAAATGCTGTCTGACATGTGATTGATTTCTCCAGGCTGTGAATCCTAGGAGTTGCCCAAAAACATGCAGACAGAAAGAAAAAAGGGGAAAAACCCCATTGCACTCTGCTCTGCCACAATTACAAATATGAAATAATGGCAACATAAACATATACAAATCCAAAGACTAACTTAAAAAAAAAGAAGAAAAGAACGCCTTTTAACTGGAATGCCATATTCCAGATTTAAGACTGGTGAAGCACGTCAATATGAGTTGGTCCTTATTGACTGATGGCTTGTGTCGGAGTTGCGGGAATACTGGTGAGTACTGTGTGTGTGCGCACATGACATCAGACACCCAGCTTATTAGCCTGTGTTAGCACAACCTTCAAGACTGGCATGAAAGCAGAGGTCTCGCTGAAGTTACTGTTGCTGACGATGTGTGTGTGGATGTTAAGGCTGTCCGTGTAGGCGCGGGATTCGATGCTCCTGGCCATGTTGTGCAGGCCGCCCACGATGGCTGGGGAAAGCTGGAGAAACAGGGGAGGTGACGTTAAATAAATATTAACGCACCAGTATTGTACAATTCTACAGAATAAACCATAATGGTTATACAATGGAAAGCATTTTCACTGTGATGTAGAACTCCATAAAACACATGATGTCTGCATTATTCATGGTTATGTATAACGTTCTGACTTGATGTTTTATGGCAACATTAGTTTAATTTGGTATATTATGATATTTTCTCAACAAAAATATTAAATAAAAAGTAATCAAGTTGAAATGTATCTGCTTTGACCGCACAGAGCCGTTTTCCAGAGCGACTTAATTGTTATCTCATGATACGTCTGAGCAGTTGAAGGTTGAGAGCCTTGTGCAAGGGCCCAACAGTGGCAACTTGGTGGTGCTGGGGTTTGAACCTGGAACCTCCTGATGAGTTGTCCAAAGCCTTAACCACTGATCATCTCACACTGGTAATCAGATTTGGATCATTTCCATCGGGGAACGACACCTCTAAAACATACTTTAAACCACCCATGAATATTGTTCTGCCCCAGAGCCTACAAGCAGCTTAATCTGGATGCTAATTACTGCATATTCGAGTGGTGCTCCACCTTAGAACGTAAGTGCGAGTGAATTTTCATTAAAATACTTACAGTTTGCTCTCTCAGTTTGTCATAAAGGGACTCTAGCCTCTTGTTAGCATCATCCAACTTCCTCTTTGTTTGCTTATAAGAAAACAGGAAGTGTTTGGTTAGACACCGAAGGGGGAAATAGCTAAACACAAACCAGAATCCTATGAGAAGACAAATTAGGGTGAACTTACAGGGTCTGTGGCAGCAGCCAAGCACTTCTGGATCAGGCCCTCAAACGTTGTCTTGAGAATGAGGTGCTCATCTGGGATGGGTTTCTTTGTGATCTTCTCAGTGGGGAGAGCTTGCATTGGCTAGGAGTAAAAAGATGCAGATTTACAAATAAAATCTGTTGCTTTTCTTAATCGATTTGATCACAAATATGAGCAGACAAGAACTACGTATTTTAAGTTGTACAATATTTTAAGCTTAAAAAAAAATCCATATATTAAAATCATACAGCTCATTAACTTTAAGGTGCATTTGAATTTATGTAGCTTTTTTGACACCTGTATGACATCCCCAGTGGGTGCGCCAGGTGGCCCCTCAATGGGCATGCTGGATGTGGGCGGGTTCATGAGTGCAGCAGTAGGTGGTTGCTGTTGGATGAGGTTGAATGGACCAGGAACCCCAGCTGGCTGCGGAGGAAGAGGAGACTGTGGCTCGCCCAATGGAGCCATGATGGGTGCTGTGATTGGAGCAGGAGGAGTGTAGTTTTCTGGAACCTGGAAACAAGATTTCGCAATTAACAGAAACAAAAGTCAAGGAGATGCAAGAACAGGAAGTCATCAGTGACCATTTTCTGCATATTTTACAGGTATTATATCTACAACGGATTATATAGATGTTACATTATAATCCAGTTATGAAATACTTAAAAACTGGTGACATTTTGATGAAAGTACAGTAAAGTATGGTTCTGTTTTCACTTCATCAGAATCCCTTGTTGCCAATGACCATATTGGCTAAATTAGTAAGAACAAGAGACCAGGCAAGCACCGTCATTCCCACTCGCCAACCCGTTGCCTGTAGAAATTTTCACCTAGCTAGCCCTTGCTTTTGGCTGCAAGCAATAAACTCCTCATGATGAGTTTTATGTTTAATACGTTTTACAGTGGTACTTTGGAATACAAAAGGAATCTGTTCCAGCCGCCCAAATATATGACCAATTTCCAACACTATAATCCTATTTTTGCATATAAAAACAATCAAAATAATTAGAACTGAGATGCAATTGGAGTAAAATATGAAATAAATAAACATTAAGCCTCAAATCTCTAGCAAAAAACCTTAAGATGATTTGCTTTGCATTGATTATCAACTTTATTTGTGACATACACAGAAATTGCTGCTACTTCTAGATCATCTGTCACTATCACAACGAACTGTTAGGGTCATATATAATCACTTGGAATGTTAAGGGGGGGGGGGAAATTATATATATATATATATATATATATATATATATATTTTTTTTTTTACTAGTGTTAATGAAAGAGCATTGGCATTACTGCATCCATTGTAAGAACCATTTAGAAGAACCTACCTTCTTCTTCTTCTTGGTTACTCGCATGAGAGCAGGAGGATCATTCCAACCATTCTGGGGCCCTAAGTCAGAACAGAAGACAGATAATGTACTTAATCATGTTTATAGCCTATGCTAAACTGGCTTACTCTTCAAAATGCCATACAATTGGTATCGGTCACAGCATGTGCATCTTTATTAATGCATCATCAAGAATGCTGGTTCAAGCATCATTCATTTTGTAATCATCAGCCAGAATAAACAGGTGTGCAGGAAATATATTGCTTTGTAATCTCAAATGCATAAAAAAAATAGTGAGGGAGAAAAATAAAAGCATTTGTCATGATTTGACAATGAAATTAATGTGCAATACATTAAGCTAAATTTAGAAAAGAAAATACATGCTGAAAATGGAACCGTTTCACCCACAACTATACTCATCAGGATAACAGCTGACCTACATTGGGCTTCATGCACAGGGTTGATCAGCATTTAACTACTGTGCTCATCATTTATGAATCTAGGGCAGTTGGTGATGTTCAGACAGAATTAAGCTACAAACCGATTGTTTGCCCTAAATTTCCATAGCAGGACCAAATTTTTATTTTTGTATTTGATTTTGCAGAAATTACTTCACCACATAATTGTCAGCACAGCATGATTACAGTGCATTATATAATACTATGCACTACAACCGGTATGAAAATTCACCTTCCAAAAACCAGAAATCTTGAGTAATTCCCCCTGTGGATAAAACAATGTCAAAATGTGCTTCATAAAAACTAACAGCCTATATTCATTAAAGCTGCACAAATCAATATCACAGGTTATTATTTCTACTAAATACACCAAAAATTCAGGGTAAGAGCCAGATTAATGCATGACTAAACCCGTTCTCTAAGAAGGTATAGGGTGTTCTGGATGTCCTGAATTTCTGCATTTTTAACATAATATTTATTATTATTGATTATTTATTTTATATATTTGATATCCACTTGTATATATACTTCAGGAAAACACTCCTATAAATATTTTAATACTTTATTTATTTATAGCTATATATATTATATTATTAATATTATATTAATATAATTTACACAATTTTTTCTTTTCCTGAATCGCGTTATATTTATATATATATATATAAAACCTAAAATTCCATGTCTCTTCCTCCTAAAATGACCTGCGCTCAGAACAGTCACATCAAACTCGCATACTAATATCAATTTCCTCTAAACGTAACCGCTCTTTCGTGTTAAGTCTTAAAGGGAACCTATTATGCTAAATTCGCTTTTCATTCAGGTCTCTAGTGTCCATGTACAAACAAAAGAACCTTGGGGGGGGGCTGGGCTTAAACTAGCCAATTAGACTCTCCCATATTGTGACCTATAATAAGAAGATCCCTGCCCCTGGCTTGTTGCTCAGCTCTGCTGTTCTCTCAAAGGGCGTGGCTCAGCAGTAGCTCATTCACACCGACATTGAAATAGCACATTTGGAGAAGGATGAGTGAGAAACCGTTTGAAGTTTGTGATATGAAAAAATCATTCATCTTAGGGACACTTTTGGGGCCTCTGAGACCGATATTAATTAATATGTTAAAGAAATAGTAAACTGTGGGTTTGGGCATTGGTTATGTCATGAAGTTGGTTAGCAAAAAATATTAACCTGGTGCCTTCACTACAGGGCGCCAATAATACGCAGGTAAAAACTACTATTCTTTCAGTAAGAATAACCTGGAAGATCAGCTGAATATGCAATAAGGCAAAAATCCAGAATGTCTGCTGCTTAACACTGCTCCTATATGCTACAATTAAACCTCACCAAACCCTATATTTAAGAAAACCTGTAACATCAAATCCGTGGTACCACGATCTGCGCTAGTTGTCCGTGTAGAAAGCCTCAGCCTGTTTTAAGAGTGTTTCAAGAGAAGGCACTGTGGTGCAGACCTGTTCTTTGGGAGGCTGGTATCATGTCGGGTTCAGCCTGAGTACCTGAGGCTCCGGTCGGTGGGGGCGGGAGCATGGCAGTGGGAGAGCCTGGCCCGCCGTGCCGGAACGAGACTCCCGAGGAGAAAGGAGGAGGCGAGAAGGAGGAAGTAGAGGTGGAGGACAGACTAGGCGCAGTTGGAGCCTGCTGGCTTGGAGAGAAAGTAGGTATGGGAAAGGTGGGTGGTGCAGCCTGAGACGAGGCAGGATGCATAAAATGAGGGGAGTAGAAAGAAGCAGCAGAAGATGAAGGTGGAGGAGGAAGAGGAGCAGATGAAGAGGAGTTCTGGAGCGGGTCATAGATCGCAGGACCCCCAGCACCTGGTCGGAACTGCTGGACCTGGGGGTAGCCTGAGATTTACACAGACAAGAGAGAGCGGCAGTCATACACATTCCAAAAGGACAAACATGCAAAGATCATTTATACCATGGAAAAGTTCTAATGTTTTTAGTATTAGTCATGACATCTAGCATTAAGAAAAAGATAGATACAGTTATTTCTGAAAAATGTTCTCATGCGAAAATTATCAATAGCCATAGCAAAATGAAAAAAAAAAAAAAAACTAAAAACATTTAGCCATTGCACATTCCAGTTGTTTGCTCCACAAACATTGCAAAATGTTTGCCAGTTTAATCAACTTGAAAACCACTATGCGCACATACTATAACCACATGTGTCTGAGAAGCCGAGGTGCATCTGAACACTTACTTGGATACGGCTGCAAGTGTGAGTATGGATTGGAGGCATCCGGGGCATGCACAGGGAACCGTGGCACAGCTACTGGTGTTGGCTCAGGCTACAGGGAAAAAAAAGAAAAAAGAAAAGAAAGACACAGCAGGAAGGGTATGATAAATATTTCATAACCAAGTCATCATGATCTCTGTGTGTCTCATGAATGGGGCTCAGGTTTCGTCTAGCACTGACACCTATGATCAAGTCAAAAAGATTTTTGACCATTTTGTACAAATCCTGTCATTGTGATCAGAGTTACATATTAACAACAATAATACACTGTATGACATGTTTAGATACACTTAGATCGGCCACAACATTATGACCACCTGTCTAACATTGAGAAGTTCCCTCGATTTCCTGCCAAAACACTAATGCACTGTGTTCACCTTTTTATGGGAACCAGCATTATCCTTTTCAGCAATTTGAGCTACTGTAGCTCTTCTATTGGATCAGACTACACAGGCCAGCCTTCACTCCCAACATGCATCAGTGAGCCTTGGTCGCCCATGAGCCTGTCACCGGTTTTCCTCTCCTGTTTTGGAGTTCCTCTGATCTGGTGTTCTAGTCATCACAATTAGGCCCTTTGTCAAAGTAGCACAAATACTTCAAATATGCCCACCTTCAGGGGACAAGGTTTAACTTGCTGTCTAATTTAATTCCACTCACTTCCAGGTGCCACTGTAATCAGATATTGTAACTGTAGCTATTGTGATGAGGGCCAACTTGTAACGGCTAGACGACTGGGTCATAGCAACTCCAAAACAGTAGGTCTTGTGGGATGTTCCCAGTCTGCAGTGGTCAGGACCTACCAAACGTCGTCGAAAGAAAGAAAACAGGTCAACCAGCAACAGGGTCAGGCAGGCCAGTGTTCATTTATTCACATGGGGAGTGAATGGCTGGCCTGTGTAGTCTGAAGAGCTACTGTGGTGCAAATTGCTGAAAAGGGTTAATATGCTGTTCCAATAAAAACGAGTCAGAACACACAATGCATTAGTGTTTTGATAGAAAGAAAAAAGGGACTGACTCAATATTAAGTGGGTGTTCATATTGTTTTGGATGATCAGTATATACTATAAAGCAATGCATTACATGACTAATAAAACATTTTTGCTTCACGGAGATTTTTATACATTGTTTATTGCTATAATGTATTGCTGCCAGATAGGGCTGCAAAATAACATAAAATCACATAATGCAGTTATATTGCTTAACACTGCAATTGCAATATGAAGCCACGATGAGTCAAAGTGATAGTAAAAGCCTTTTTAAGATCCCACAGCCCTTTAAAAAATATCACTCGCATATTATTTGTATATTTCAGTCTTCTATGAAACCAGTATATTATATATAACCAATAACAAACAATATACTACATCCCCATTCCATCTGACATACATCAGTGCAGCATTTGTTTCACAGTGGAAAAAAAAAAAAGAAACGGCATGGATAAAAAAAAAAGAAATTATAAAAAAACAACAACTTTGGACCAGTCATGTATAAACTGCTGCTTAAGATATTCATGGCATAATGTGAGGACTGAGAGTGTAATCAATATGCAGAGAGACAGAATCATTTTTTTTATCAGAAGAGCTCTTGATCAGCAGCTGCTCCTGGCACAGTGTGAAAAACTGATGAATAAAAGCACAAACAGATGTTATAGGGAAAAAAAGGAGGACATGCAAGACTCAGGATGGACTCAGTGGGACAGCAGGACATGGTGCACACTACCGAGAGGTGAAGGGACATGGGGTTAGGGGTGGTGGGAAGTCAGTGCTGCTAAGACTGCTGCGGGTATTACAAAGAAACGAGAGATTTCAAATGTAGAAACGGCTTTAAATAGAAAAACGCAATAAGAAAAAGGATTCTTAGTTGAACAAGGAATATATTAGTGCATATTTTTTGGATTTACAAAGTAAAAAAAAAAAAAAAAAGGCTGACATTCTGCGCTGTTCCAAAATGGTTTAACGTTTTATGTTGAATGCACAATCTTCTATAACAAACAAACAAAAACAAAAAATCCTAGAATTTTACATGTAGAACCTGTAGAGGATGTTGAGGGGGGAGGGGGAAAAGTGAAAGCACCCTAAAATATTGCATTTTTCTTTGTTAGAACAAATCAAGGTGAAAAACACAAAGTTTTTTTTGTCAGAACATTAAACACTACAGAATCTTTATCATTTTAATCTTATATGATGAATATATTTCAGGTTAGCTAGGGTAAGTAATATAAAAAAAATTGAAAATCTTGGAAAAGCAGAAAGCCGGGAACAAGAATTTTTAATAAATGCAATGCACTCACTGACTGAGTTTAAAATGGAACATATCTCTTTATCTCACCAGTCTCCTGGATAATAAATAAATAATAATAATAAGTGGGAAAAAAAAATAAACGCATGTTGTGTTGTGCGTGTGTGTGGTGCGGGCACAGCTCCGTCTGTACCTGCGGGTCTTTGGCTGGGGCTAGCGGATGAGGGGCACTGGGTAGAGCGGTTGGGGTTTGGTTACTCCAGGAAGTGACAGTACAGGCAGCCCTAACCTGAATACAACAGAGACACACACTCTCACACACACTGTGGCTGCCGTCGGATGAGGAGAATGGATAGGAAGGAAATGAAAGCTTATGGAAGGAGGTCAAAATGATTTGGGGGTTTATAAACCGATTTCTAAGAAAAAAAAAGAAAGTTAATCATTTGAGTCTAACACTCACTGTTGAGAAAGAAGTGCACGAATCACACAGGTAATATCATTTCCAAGTAAAAAAAAAAAAAAAAAGTAAAAAAGATAGCTGCATGCAACACTTTATTATCCTGAATATTCAGTAGTTGACCCCTATGTCTTGTTTGAGATAAATTTATAAGCAAATATTTTTTTCCAAGATTGAAACATAAAAAATGTTAATTATGTCTTCTCAGTATATTTATTCGGGATCTTTCCAGCCTGTTTGTGTGGAAGTGTCAGTGAGACAAAGGCAGAAAGTGAGAGAGAGAAAGAGACAGAGAGACAGACAGGGAGAGAGCAGTACCTGCGGGTAATACTGTGGTACAGAAGCAGCAGGAGGGAGCTGAGAAGGCAGTGGTTGAGGTTGAGGTGGGATCGGCCTGTAGACTTGTTGAGGCGCAGCAGGAGCCGCTGGGTGTCTGTTTGGTACAGATGCTGCTCCGTGCTGTCCGAGTGCTCTGCTCAGGCGCTCTCGCAATTGTTGCACTGCAGCCTGGAAAAAAAATTATAATAATAAAAGGAGTTATCATGCGATGGAACAACCCTCGTTCTTCAGGTTATTTTAAATATCCAATAACTTCTAAGGTCTGATTTAGGCTAAATTAATTTTGGTTTGGTTTGTTGGCACATTTACAAAAAAAAGGGTGCCTCCATCACATAACGCACATCATGTTTGTCCCAGGTTTATTTAAAGTCGCTTTTATTTCCTGCTGCAATTGAACCAAGCTGGATTTCACTTGGTACCAGCTCTCGGGCTGGGTGCTATGATCCACATTTGAGTGTAATTGATGGATTGTGCTTATCTACTGTACTTAAACACCATGGTTTGATTCTAATGGATTAAACTGTGCATATGCAAGAATCTTAACAGTACTAAATTAGTTCTTGATGCTCCACCACCAATTTAAGAGACTTCACACCTAATTCATACTATTTAACAACAGACATTTGACAGTAGAACTCATCAGTTACTAGACAAAATAACAATCCTGTTTTTTCCATGTTCTGAATGTAATGTGGTAGCAGTCGGGATATTTTGTAAAACTGTTGATGCCAACACCATTTACAAAATAACAATAAAATATTTTTCCATATAACCCATATGTAACTAAATAAATGAATCCTTTTTTTTTCTAAGATAGTTGTTCACCCAAAGATACGTTTGATGATACGAGTTAAGTTGTGAAAATGCTCTCTGTCAGTCTTAACTTTTCACTGCATCTTAAATTGTAAAGACTGACCTGATATTTCTACACACAAAATTCAGATATAATTTTCTACTCCTTGACGATGATTTTACTAGGCTGTTAAAAAAGACCAATCAAAGAAGCAGCTACTGTCTTAAACAAGAATACTGAGAAAAGTTGCATTTTAGCATGCTCCTAATCAGATCCCCATAACAATAATGAAATATTTTCATTGTGCTCACCTGCTCCGTGTTGGTGGGCAGGTAGGAAATGGCGGTTTGCAGGCTCCCCTGGGAGGCCAGCAGGTTGGCATACTGACTCATCTTTTCTGCCCATAAGGTGCCTACAGCAGGGGCGACTCCACCCTGAGTCTTCTCCACAGCCCGCCGCAGTATCACTACTTTTTCCACTAAGTCCTAAAGGAATAAAAAAAATAAATAAAAAAAACAACATCAATTTAGCTATGATTGACTGTTATAGATGCTGGAATGTACAGGATAAGAAAATAATGCAATTTGTATTTATGAATGTCTTTGCATTTATATGACTGAAGCCTCACCTGGAGTGAGAGAGGGCAGCTAGAATCCTGTGCTTTGGACCAGCAAGACACCAGCTGCTCTACACTCCCAGCACAGATGTAACACAGACAAGCCTGTGCTTGCAGAGCAGAATCTTTAGCAGCCTCCAGCCTGGAGCCCAGTATACCTGTAAACGCAAACATCCATTGTGGTCATTAACTAAGAGCTGCCATTTGTCTTACATTTCAGACTCTATGGCAAAATTCACACTGCAAAAGGTTTTAAAGACATAAATAACATTTTTATTACAGTTTGAGGCATCTAACAACCACCGCCCAAATTCAGACACCTTTTTACTGGATCCCGCATTACCCTTTTCTGCAATTTGCACTAAAAAAGTTGCTCTTCTATTGGATTAAGCTACATTGGCCAGCCTTCAGTGCCCATGTGCATCAATGAGCTTTGGTCGCACATAACCCTTATTGTTTGTCAAAATCACTCAAATCATTATGTTTGCCCATTTTTTCTGCTTCCAATACATCTGGGGAGGAAAGAAAAAAAAAAAAAGTTTGCTGCCTAATTTATCCCACCCACTTTCAGGTGCATTTTTTTTTGGGGGATTTTTTCCCCCGATTTTCTCCCTATTTTTAGTCGTTGCCAATTCCTCCCCATCACTAGGGGGCTCCCACATTAAGGCTACTACTACCACTCAGCCGGGAGGGCCGAAGACTGTCATGTGTTTCCTCCGAACCACGTGACGCCAGCCAACCGCATCTATTCAAACTGCTCGCTCACGCACCGTTAGGGGCGGAGTAACGCACTCGGAGGAAAGCGTTAGCCGCTCCTTCCGCGTGCGCGAGCTCACAGACGCCCCTGACTGGCTGTAGAGCCGTGATTAATGTGGGAGCCCAAAGTACCTCTCATCCCTCCCCTCTGAGAGAGCTCGGCCAATCAGCTCTCCCTAGGCCTCAACAGCGATCCCCGGATGATAGGGCGAGCACTTTACCACTGCGCCACTCGGAGGCCTTTCAGGTGCCATTTAAAGACGATATTGTGATGGCAAGACAACTGTGTCAGAGCAACTCGAAAAACATCATCTTGTGGGATGTTCCCGGGTTGCAGTTGTCAAGACCTAAAAAAAAAAAGTGGTCCAAAAAAAACTGTAACAGAGGTGTGTGTGGGAGGCCTATGCTCATTGGTCCGTGTAGTCCGATGTAATGTAGCTTAAATTGAGGAAAAGGTTAAGGCTGGTTCTGATAGAAAGGTGTTAGTATTTTTGTGGGACGTTTTAAATGTTATGGCTGATCGGTCTATACAAAAAAAAACAAACAAACAGCAGGCAACAATAAAGCTTTGCAATACATGTTTTAGCACACTGATGGCTTGCCCTACAATTTTGACATTTATTGTTCATAATGCATATGCCTGTTGATTTTAGGCAAATAAACCTGTGTATATTTACAACCACAATGAGACATTCAGGATGGCTAAAAGTGGAGAGAGCAATTAATCTGATTATTGTAGTACAATCCATTCCACATTACACTCACCACAAAGGGAGGAGAACTCCTCAGGTTTGGCATAGGTCATAACTGCAGCCAGAGCCTCCTTCCAGTTCTGAAGCTCACACGTCTCGAGTATATTCGACCAGTCCCTCATAACCACAGCACTGATGATCTACAAGGTGAAACGCAGACAGATGTTGATTAAGAACATTTTTGGTATTAGAGCAATTAGAGCATTGGAGTTAGGACTGGTGGCAAGCGTTACTTGTATCGTTAAATAGATCTTCTGTAGAAAAGCTTTCTTAATCCAGGATAGAAAACCAACATCTTGCCTCACCTTGCCAACTTTGCTTTGAGTTTTGGTCAAGTATTTCTTCTGGGTCTTTTCAAGAAGCTCTGGTCCACCAGCGATGGCTAGGATGATTGCATCCGCCATACGGTCGTCATGGAGACAAAGGTTGACAGCAGCCTCAAAGTCCCCAATGAGGAGAGCTTGAGTGATCAGTCCATCTACATCTGTAGCAGCAAATTAAGTAAAAAAAAAACAAAAAAAAAAACAATAGGACTATTAGAAAAGCTCAACTTAAATATAATCGTACAATCCATAGTAAACCCTTTAAATCCACATTAAAAAAATTGCACACGGCTCCAGTTTCTAATGACGAACACTTGCCTTGGTTAACTTTGATGTTAGAAGAGATCTGATGAACAGGTTTCTCTTCAACAACCGGACTTTCTGCAAGCACTGGGGCTGCAAGGACATCTTCTGATGTTAGGTCTCCATTCTCTTCCACCTGCGTACATGACAGGAGACTTAATAAATGGTTTAGAGAACCAACTTTTCTACAATAAACTTTTGTCCGAGCATCAAAAATACCTTAATACTTCAGCATAACCGATATCAGTTAAACACACACACTTTACTCATAAAAAATTCAAACTAATATTTGGCCATCAAATCAATTTATCAAAATGTGTTTAACCAGATTACAGTGATGCTGAACATTGACTAAATGTGGAGTTTTAACATGATTTTTTTTATTTTTACTCTATTCTACTTATAAACGGCCCATTTGTAAAGTGCTGTAAGCAACGTCCTGATCAATACATGGAAGATATAACTAGGAATTTTTAGAAGTACACTTAAAATGGAATTATAATTTAATGTCAAAAGCAATAAATGAAACAGAGCAATCATAAAGCAACCTTTTACTGTGGGCTTTCATTTACACATTAATTTAGTTGCTCAATGTGTAAAATCTGACAATTTCATCGCTTGTTTTTATTAGGGTTTATTGCCATATCAGCTTCACAGGTTATTTCATGGAAGATACGTATTAAACATTCAACGAATTTATACGAACCAATATAATATTAAGTTATAGATATAATGTAGTAAAAAAAAATAAAAAAAAAAATAAAATAAAGGGTTAAATAAATAAATATCACATTATTACATGGCCTTGGCCAGAAGAACAAGATTTTATACAAGGTTCTTTAGATGCACACTTGTAAAAAGGTTTTTCTGGTTTTATCTTGCAGAATAAGTTCTTTAAAGTTTGTTCTGATACTGTACAAATCATTGTTTTATGGCATTAATAATCATTGTCTTGGGCAGGTCAAAAGTATATGCTTTATAGTGAGATTAGGGCTACAGTGTTGACATTTTGGACCTTCCTCCCCCTTCAATAAATACGCTTGGGTCAAACGGAGAATTTCATCTATACTCGTTAATCTCAAGAAAATGTATGCACAGTAAATTTAAAAGCTGTTGCTTAATATCCAGAATAACAATTATAATAAAAAAAAAATCCAGCATGAATCCAGATGATATAAGATGGATGGACACTTGGACTATACTGGAAAGGATTCTGCTTAAATGTGCAGCAGGTTACTGTTTTAATGTCAAGTTTCCTGGAACAAGATTAAGGACACGAAATTGCAAATCAAAATCACTGTTGGCATTTCAAATGAGTGCAAGGTTAGGCTCAATCCATGCCCAGGAAACAATAATACATTTTTACATAATAATTTGATCAAATCATACTAAAATATCCATAATACAAAATGATGGGATTCTGGGGAAAGAAAACTAAAATCTTGTCAGCATTCCTGTGTGAAAACCCCAATGATGTTTCAGAGCACTTAACCTTAATTGTAAATGTTAATCCAAAGTGAGTATACAGTTATTATTTTGTACTGAGAGAAGATTAGCAATAGAGGGCAGTATGATGCTATCACACAGGGATGCTATGGCAGAGGACTGGACTACGGCGGGCAGGTCGAGGGTACCTCCTCCGGCAGGTCTGGCTCCTCTTTGCTTGTATTGGCAGCCGCGACCCCATCATCGGACTGCTCTTCGGCCAATGATACAGCGCTCAGATCCAGCTCAGAGTCTGGCTGACCGTTAACAGGAAGAGCGAAGTCTGTCTGGGGTGTACCGTCTAAGTCATTCGTCGAGGTCATGTCGATTTCAGGTTGCTGTGACATAATGGGTAGTGTAAACATGCGAATAGGCTGTTGGTCAAGTTGAGGTAAGAAGCTTGAGACATGTTGGAGGGATTCGGGATTTGCAGATTCTAACCGAAAGCCAGCCTCAACTGTGAGGTCAGCAGACGATTGAGACTGTTGGTGATCAACACAAGGCATTAACACAGCTTCTTCTGAGACAGCAAGTGGTATAAAATAATGAGAGACAGTGGGTGCCAGGGTAGGCAGAGAATAAGTTAAAATCTCTTGATCTAGAGAAACCAAATTATAGTCGGGCTCATGCGAAGCAACAGAAGGTGCAATTAGAGGCACCAGCTGTGGCTGGGCTTCAAATATAAACTGGCCAACCTGCTGTGTCATATGAGCAGATCGTTGACGAGGATATGTCAGTGCAAAAGCAGATACTAGATTGGATGGTGGGATGAAATCAATAAGAGATGCAGATGTAAGGGAAGGGATGGAAGGGAAGGCTCAGGTTTGGATTTGAGGATTTTTGGATTTAAGAAAAAAAAAAAAAAAAGGCATTGGAAATAAGATCAAGCAATAATTTATCCAAAACTTGCAAACCAAGCTCAACTAATGGCTGGAATTCATGTTTCCTATACAGAATTTCAGAAAGTCTAAGTGGGGCAAAAAGGTTGGGCGGGGGAGTCATATCTATTACAGGTGTAGGATCACAATCAGGTGCGAATGCAGGGTCAAGTACAGAAGTGGAGGAACTCTACACATCCACACCAGGTGCAGGGATGAAAGGATGTGCATAATGTTGCACAGAAGTCAGCAAATAAATATCATTATCCAGCAAAAGTTAAAGCATGCAGACGAGGGTTGAGCAGTGTCTGATCGCACCGGGCATGTAAATTATGGGACAATTAAGATGAACCGAAGCTAACGTTGGTTACCGTCAGATTAAAGAGATAAACCCAAAGTTAAAACATTTATTGAAAAGAAGGCTTGCAGAGATCTGGTCCAAGAGGTAAAAATTCAGTGGAGCAATTTTATTATTGGAATGCTTTTAAATTCATCATAATATATATATTTTTTTATATTCACAGGAGGAAACATTATAAAACAAAATAACATGGAAGTCCAAAAGTAATCATGATCTTATCATCAATTCATGATCTTAATTTCTCAAACTCAAATTAATTTTCTTCATAAAAGCTATGACAGGAAAGCCACTGATCTCCGGATACATATCCAAAATTTACCCCATTAAAAGTGATTGTCATCAATGAATTAGCATTTAAATTGAAACAATCATGTTTAGTCTCGTTAAAAATAAAAAACCTGTATGATGAAGCTTACCTCATTGCCTTCATCTGACTTGACTTCTTTCCTTTCTAATGCTGAAGCAATCTGAAAACACAAAACGCAATAGGAATATCAGTTTGACACTATAGGGATGGATTAAAGCTAATCAGCTGGTTATTAAACAAGGTGATACAGTACAACACCAATAAATAACACTGGAACACAGTTTTTAAACACAGAACACATTTAAAACAATAAAAATTTTACAACACTTTACCCTATAACCCATATAACAATAATTCTGTTTAACAACACGGTTTGAAAAGTAGCTCTGCAATAGTACGGTATCTGGAACATATGATTAATACAAATTATGAGCTTAATATTAATGCGCTAATTCTAATAGATTATTGCTACTAACGGATCATACACTGAGATTTATATTGCGTATGCACCATGTAATACGAGACTAATAACCAAACGGATTGGTAGGGGGTGGTTAACTAGTAGACTACCTTACTGGTTATACATTGTCTTAACTGCTTAATATTTTTTATTGTATGTTTGTTGTGGTATTCTAAATCTACAGTACTGTGTGATGCAAAGTCCTGACTCACCCATCATTTCTTTATATTAAATTATATTATGCAGATTAAAGAAATGTGAACACATGTTTTACTGTGACAGGCTGCTTTAGTTCCTAAAGATACAATTTAAAAACTGGTTGTTTATGCAATAACCAACAGCAATTTCCCCTGTTGTCTGTTCCAACCACTGAGCATCACAGTATACTTATCACCAGTCTGATCATCTGTCATCATCTGCACCTGTTGCATGTCTTAGATTAGATGTTTTTTTTAGCTTGAATAATTCATATATCACTATCTGACTGATCTGTCAGATACAGGGACTGGACTGAATGTCCTTCAGAAAGCCTGGAGAACTATTCAAGACTACATAAAAAAAATACAAGGCAGGCTCTTTGGAAGCAAAATATGAAGAAACTAGAGGTAGCTCAAGACCTTTCATAGTAATGTAGGTATGGAACTCTTTTAAACAATTACCCTCACCTGAAGTTCAATGCCCAGTTTTTTTTTCCTTGTTCCTTGGCATTGAACTTCAGCTGAGGGTAATTGTTTAAAAGAGTTCCATACCTACATTACTGTGAAAGTTCATTAGCTATAAAAATAAAAAAAATCTTACTGTGTGCTTAGTCTCTTGAGTGTTAATTGAGTATTTAAAAAAAAAACAAAAAAAAACAGTTATAACACTTTTATAAACTTATAACTATATCTTCATCAGGCCTTGCTTTGCATATGCAGGCAGAAAAAAAAATTGGGAGAAGCATGGTCTGTGGCATTGGAGTTTTATAAACGCTGTTAGTTAAAGAAAATGCTATTAGAGTTCCTCAGCACTAATCACTACATGCTACATCATGAATGGGAATGTAATGAGAATTGATAAGAATCTGCACCTTCAGTGCTAGTTCCTCCTTCTTGTATCCCAGCAGCTCCAAGTATTTACCCCGGGTATCATCTTCAAAGTGGACCTGAGGAAAACATACATTCATTTTAAAAAAGCCTCCTGTATTTCTCTATAAATCAAGTACTATGAAAGCTTGAACCCTGATCTATCTATCCTCTAATAAGTGTGACTCTACTTCTACTTATTTATAAGCAGCTGATTTTGAATAATACCTTCAAGAAAGCCCAAATAGTCTTCTCAAACTCGTTCTGTGCAGCTTCAATCTTTCCCTGGCAGAATTCCACAAAGTTTCCAGCGGTAAGAGTGGCCTGCAGTTGGTTTGAGCGATCCAAAAAATCTGTATCGGTGACAACCTGGCTCACGTGGACGACGTGGGCCGTGGGCTGCTGGGGCTGCTGTGGTGTTGGTTTGATGTTTTCCAAAGAAATGAGTTTACCACCAAACTGGCAGATAAAAAGAAAGGTAAACTGGTTAGACGCATACCAAAGAAGCACAAATAATTACACATAAATACACAAAATATTGGGCTCTGTGAAGGACATAAATAAAACTTACAGCAAATGAAGCCCCCACTGGTCTTCGGATCCATTTGGGTGGTTTCTTCAGTGGTGTGACGGTGCTGTTAGCACTGGTGTTTTGAGGCAGCTGCAGAGGAGGCAATGTCTGGCCCGTGCCAAAGGGATCCATGTTGGCAAATGAAGAACTTACCTGCAAATCCAAACAGATCATGTTATGGAAATGGTATATAGGAGGCAAAACATCACCAGGATACATACAGCAACCTTACTTTACAGTAGCACTACCTGATCAGCGTGAGCACTGTTAACAGCGTCATTACTGCCTCCCATGATTGAGTAGATGCTGATGCGCCCATCGAAGGAAGCAGCAGACAAAACAGCTGGGTTCCTCGGACACCACTGGATGTCAAAACACCACTGAGAGCTTGGGAGCTCATACAGGACCTGGTTAAAACACAAAAACAACAACAAAAAAAAAAATCAATCACAC
>JAQMYJ010000009.1:19159365-19208423 GCA_030014305.1 Clarias laeviceps
CAGGTGGTAGCACTGCGGGTTAGTGACATTTAGTTAAATATACTTAAGTATTTCTACAAGTTTTAGGTTTCAATTACAATGAATAAAATTTATTTCTTTTATTACTTCTAGTTTTATTGGATTGTAAAAAAGTTCCCGTTTTTTTGTGTCACCTTGTACTTCCTTGTACTACAGGGTGCCAATCCATCGCAGGGCACACACACATTCACACACTACGGGCAATTTGGGAATGGCAATTAACCTAACCTACATATCTTTGGACTGTGGAAGAAAACCGGAGTACATGGAGGAAACCCACTAAGCACGGGGAGAACATGCAAACTCCATGCACACAGAGACAGGAATCGAACCTGGTCAGGAATTGAACCCGGACCCTGGAGGTGCAAGGCCACAGTGCTAAAAACTACACCATCGTGCCGCCCCACACTGTATCATACCATGGAAAAGTTCAGAAATAAAATACACAATGAGCAGAAACTCGTTGATTTCAAACATTTATTCCTTCATTCATATTCTATACGACTTAACTGTGGATAAGGACGACACCCTGGATGCTATAACATTAATTAATTCATTCATTCATCGTCTATACCGCTTATCCTGTACAGAGTTGCGAGGGGCTCGGAGCCTACACTTCGGGCACATACACACACACACACTACAGTGTTTTGGGAATGCCAACAAACCTAATATGCTTGTCCTTGGGCTGTGGGACAAAACCAGAGTACCCAGAGGAAACCCACCAAACACACAGAGAGAGAACATGACTTCAAAATGTGTTCAAAAGTTGAACTTCACTACAACGAGCTAGTAAATAAAGCTTCATGAAATGTACCTTCTAGTGGAACCACATAAATGAGGTTTTTATCTCTCCATCACTAAGTGTATATTACGAACATTTTTTGTCACCGACCTTTTCTTTGCACATTTAGATCATGACGTCCTCGGCGCCCCTTTTTCGTGCCCGCAACCAGCAGCTGGCACACGTTGTGCTGCATTACCGCCACCTACTGGCCAAAATCTGAACAGACGCCGGTTGAACTTAACGTTAAACACTATAGCATTGACGTGAACGATGAAAACTATTACGTTTAGCCTTATTATCGGTTACCGATCTCCAAATAGACTACCTAACTGTTTATTGATGGGTATAACATTTATTTTCAAAGTAGGAAACAGTTTATTTATTGCGTTCCTAATATGCATTTGTTTGACACGCCCTAAACTACACTGTCAATTAGCATACTTAAGAACATGCTAGGCTAATATCCTGTCTTAGAAATAAGTATAGACATGACCATAGATAGAGAATATACAATATGGACGCGTCTGTGTGGAAAAACACACAGCTACTGCTGCCTCAAAGCTTTTGTGTGTCAACAAAACCTCCAAAAATGTCTAATAGAAATTTCTAAAAGTAAACAGAAGGTTTTTTATTATTATTATTATTTTTACTCATCTTCTATACCACTTTATCCTGTGTAGAGGGCCATGGGGGCCTGGAGCCTATCTCAGGAGACTTATGGCACGAGGCGGGGTACAGCCTGGACAGGGTGCCAATCCACAGGGAACACACTATGGGCAATTTGGGAACACCAATTAACCTAATCTGCATGTATTTGGACTGTGGGAAGAAACAGGAGCACCTGAAGGAAACCCACCAAGTACAGGGATAACATGCAAACTCCACACACACAGACCGGAGGTGGGAATCAAACTCAGACCCTGGAACTACAAGGTGACAGTGCTAATCAGAAGTTTTATAAATGTTGAAAATCAAAGGTGTTTAACACTGAACACGAAACGGTTGCTGGGGTTGCATCAAACTGTTCCTTTATATGGAACCTTACACTTTGTCAAATAGTATTCAAACACCATCCATATGTTTATCCATTTTTACTTTTGTTTTTTAACTCTTAGCAAATGCAAATCATGTAATCATGTAGTTTTTTAATTTGTTTATTTCAATGGATTACAATGCATTTTTAATAAGCAATAATTATTAAAACTAATAAAATACATACTTATGCACAAGACAGACTTTCAGTGTGACGAAAGACACAGTGTCTAAGAAATAAGGCCAAGTGATACCGACATAAACCCGAAAAGTGTTTTAATTACTGTAGTTAATCCATCACACAGCAACACTGGACATGCCTCAGTGTCTGCTGATATTTAAAAATCTTGAAGCTTGATCACCTCCATAAGATTCTTCTTCCTGAAAAAAAAAAAAAATCAAACAAAAATAAAAGAGAGGGAGAGAGAGTGGGTTAGATCTGGGATGAGATTTTTTTTTTTTTTACTCTGGTTATCACAAAGCCAAAGTGATTTTAGAGACTGAACCCTCATACTAGAGAGTATAATCCTTCCCATTAAACAGGATCAGATGGGTAGTGATTTTAATCATTGGGTCAGTCACATTCAGTTTCAACACACAGTGGTATTTCATAAAGTTATCAAAATATGGTTATTCAAACCACGTGGTTACTTCCTCCACGTGGCCTGTACTGGTCAGTTACAATGTGCAATATGAGTCCCCAGATTAACTGTCGTAGTAATATTAAGATTATTAATTAAAAACAAATTTTATGATATGGTTACTATTATTACTTTTATAAGACGAGGATTAAACTACCTTTAGTACATTATCGTCTTACGTCAAACGTGCTCGAATAATTCTTAGAAATTGTTTACAAAACTTTAACAGTGAAAAAGCATGCATTTTTAATAAATAGCTGTAAAATATATAAATATAAATAAATAAATATATATATACACACACACAGCACACTCACCTTTAATAGCTACTGTTGGCGTTGCATGACCCATCCTTACTACAGACAGGAAGGTAGATCAGCCACGAGACTGAGAACAAAGCCTGAAGAAAGCCACAACAGGCAAACTTCCGTTTCTTTATTCAAAATAAAAGCCCCCAACACCTCCCTGGACAAAGTACACACACTTCTAAAAAAAAAAAATAAGATAATAAAAAAGTGATGAGGCAACAATGTAACTTTATATACTTGAAACAAAGCACTGCGTTTGGTTGAACCCCAACATGGCACACATTACCTTGAGAATACCATGACCACAGTGAACTGTAGCGGTGGTGGATCTTGTGTTAGGGATGATTTTGATGATCAAATATAGCTGAGAAACTGTTAAAAGGGCAAAATGGAGGAGTTAAATACTCACTTACTCATCTTCTATATCGCTTTATCCTGTATTCAGGGTCTCGGGGACCTGGAGCCCAGGAGGCTTAGGGCATGAGGCAGGGTACACCCTGGACAGGGTGCCAATCCATCATAGGGCACACACACATACACACACTACGGACAATTTGGGAACACCAATTAGCCTAACCTGCATATCTTTGGACTGTGGGAGGAAACCCATCAAGCACAGGAGAGCATGCAAACTACATGCACACAGAGACAGGAATCGAGCCTGGCCGGGAATCAAACCCAGACCCTGGAGATGCAAGGCGACAGTTCTAACCACTAATGTGGAAACTATACTGGTGTGGTGCAAAACCAAGCGCCTGAATGTTTTTGAATTGCCTAGATAAAGACCAAACCATAATCTGACTGAGAATCTGTGGCGAGAAAAGTAAAAATAACAACACATACAATCCTTTGTTTCCTCTTTTCCCAAGTCAGTGATATAGTTAGTTAGAAACTGACACAATCTCTATGGTTTTTATGTCCATCCATCCAGGAACCTCTGTAGTCCAACGGTAACCATTGTCTTTATTCCCATTTTTACGTCCGTGGAAGGACCTCCAGTCAACATTCACACACTGCGAGCAATTTGGGAACACCAATCAGCCTACTGTAATCTGTGTGTCTTTAGTCCGTTGGAGGAAACTGGAGTACCCAGAGAAAACCCATGAAGGAGAACATGAAAACCCCATCCACACAGACAACATAGTATCTCGTTCCCACGCATTATTAAGTCGTGGTCACCAGACGGGTTCTGTACATTACACAAACTACCGCATCTAATTGTAGTTGTAAATAATCTCTTATTCTCTCTTCTTTTCTTTTATATGTTATGTTAATTTATTATTTTTTATTTTTAAAAGTTCGTTTAAAACAAGCATTTATATCGTCATGTCACTGACATTTTGTGAGAATGATAAATAATTTATTAAACAATATTAAGTTTTTTGATACTCAGATTAAATTTTTTATGTTGTACATATCTGGCAACCAGAAGCAAACTGTTGACGTCAAGTTCATACACTAGAATAAACAAATATTGCACGGTATTTAATTTTTTTTTGCTTGTTAATCAAATCAAATAAAACATTAAAAACGTTCTCCTTAATTAGTACATGATAACCTCGCAACGTTTAATTATGAGAAGGAATTACGTCATGCCTTTAACGTTTTTTTAAATAATTATTGTTATTACTTCCGCTTGTGCGTGGCGGACTTCCTGAAATGCGCGTTGCCAGTCAGCTGACAGATGTGCGCTGCTCTGGTTTGCGCGCTGTTTCCAGGTTTGCAGACCACCTGAGGGGGCGAAGATAAAGTGTTTACGCGGTGCATTTGCTCTTTCGCTAGCACAATGAGTGCCGGCACCCCGAAATCCCTGCCGTCTTCGGGACAGAAGTCTATCCAGGACATCTGCCACCCGCTATCTGCCGAAGAGTCCGTCCTCACCCCGAGCCCAGATGCAGCAAACACCAGCAGCAGCATCGGCCAGAAGGTAAGCAGTTCCCAACCCTGTCCTGATCCTTAAACACAGTACACTGGAAGGGTTTGTGTGTGTGTGTGTGTGTGTGTGTGTGTGTGTGTGTGTGACTCGGAGAGAGAGATAGAGATCAACCTACTCTTTAATTCTGCTTTGCATTTTCACTTATTTGAACCCGTGCGGATTTGTTTATTGTCCTCCTCCGCTGACTGATCTGGGAACAGACTTACACTCTCCGCACTGCATTCCCCTTGAATAAAAACTGATCCTGAAACTGAGCATTACAGCTCCTCTTAATAATAATACACAAAGAGTAAGTGTAACTCCTATGTAACCTGCACTCACATGACAAGGATATAAGGAGTCAAAACTGGCTTTTAGGTTCCTAAGAAGCTGATTTGCTGGCAACTATTATTATTATTATTATTATTATTATTATTATTATTATAATTCAATTACATTTAATCAAATAAAATTTTATTTATATATTGTTCTCTCAATAGTCATGAAATGTGTAAGAAAATATGTAAATATCAAAATGATTAAATTGCCCCTGATTAATAATAATAATAATAATAATAATAATAATAATAATAATCAGGTGACAATAAACACGACCGCTGATGTTCTTATGTCCCAAATGACTCTTGCAAACCTATAATCAGCTCTGATGACTTCAAGGGTTTAAACCCCAACATCTGTAATGCACACATTGTGCTTTAGTGTGGTTTCAGATCATAACACTGCTTTATGGGTGCTTTGTTTCATGTGCTTCCCTTCTTATGCGATGCACCAATCTGGAATAGGATCAGTCTGGACTCATCACACACAATCTTTTTCATTGCACTATAGTTCAATCTTTCTGATGATCCCTAGCAAATTGAGACATGGCTTAATGTCTAGCATTTTCCCCTGTGCACCTCCAGGGTCCGGGTTTAATTCTTGTGTCTGTGTGTGTGGAGTTTACATGTTCTCCTGGGTTTCCTCTGGGTACTCTGGTTTTGGATAATTGGCGTTCCCAAATTTCCCATAGTGTGCGTCCTGTGGATTTGCGTCCAGGCTGTACCCTGCCTTGTGCCATAAGTGTGTGTGTGTGTGTGTGTGTGTGTGTGTGTGTATATATATGAAAATGCGCTTACTTTCACTATTAAACATAGCACTGGTTTTTACTTTTTATTTTCCACAAAGTTCACGGTTCAGCACCACCATTCCAAGTTTTCATAATGTGTTCGAGTTTCCTAATCCAGTTCCAATCATTTAAAATCTTGTTGTTTTCTTTGCTTGATGCAGCCCAATAATTTCACCCTTCCGAAATTTTTTTTGTTGCTGCCATGTCATCAAGCTATGATTGAGAAATGTGAAATGCAGTCGTAGGTGTAGCGAACAAGGTGTATTATTTTCTCTATCTTCCTTTTTTCACTTACAAACAGGAACAGAGGCTAAAACTCAATGCTTAAAAACATATTGTCCAATCTACCTGGAAGTACAAACAGTTTATGTTAAAAAAAAGGTGTGTGGGGGGGGTGGTTAGTTGTTCATTTTAATAATTTAAGGAGGATGAATGATCTGTTTACGGTGTTTCTGTTTGGTTATTTAGATTAAACACTGAACGATTCCAGCTGAGCGTGACAAGAGTTAAAATAAATCTAATTACAGCTGCCTGTCTTTTTTATGTGTGTGTGGTGTATGTGTTTGTGTGTGTAATTGTTCCAACATCATCCTTCTTATGCCATTGATGACATTTCGTGATACAATGGTCAAATAGTTTAATATCGTCTAATATGACTGATATTAAGGCGGGACGAGGGCGCAGTGGTTAGCACTGGTTAGTAAACCACAGTTTATTTAAGTGAACATAGGAGTTTGATATCAGGGTGTCTCGTGTGTTTGTATTTACAGTATATGGGCAAAATTTGTGGATACCTGACCATCACACCCGTTTGTGGGTGTTGCCACAAAGTTTGAAGCACACAATTGTCTGGAATGTATTTTTCTCTGCTGTAGCATTAAAACTTCACATCACTGGAGCTAAGAAGCCCAAACCTGTTCCGCCATTACAATACCCCTGTGCACAAAGCGAGCTTTATTAAGACATGGTTTGTGGGTGGAAGAGTGGAAGACCTTCACCTCAATCCTGCATAGAGCCCTGACCTCAAACCCCACTGAACACCTTTGGGATGACATGAAACACTGACTGCACCACAGACCTCCTGGCCAGACCTTATCATCCAGCATCACTAATGCTCTTGGGGCTGAATAATAAAATTCCCCACAGCCACACAATGAAATGTAGTGGAAAACCTTTTTCAGAGCATTTAAGGGTTAAGGGCCTTGCTTAGGGGCCCAACAGTGGTAACGGGATGGTACTAGGGTTTGAACCTGGGACCTTCTGATTAGTACTGCACCAACTTAACCACTAAGATGAGTGGAGGTGACTAAATCTGGGATAATTTCTTTAAGAAGCACATGTGAATGTAATGCTCAGGTATCCACAAACTAGGCTATTTTTATCCATAAGGTTTCGAAACAGGATATACTATATACGATCAAAGATCTCTCCAGTGCTCTTAATGATATAGACTTCCTCTATACTTCCTCTAAATCACATGTGCATTTAAGCTTTTTTTGTATTAAATGTTATATCCTGTGTCTCATACACCAATTAGCCATAACTTTTAAACCACCTTGGTTTTGGCTTCACCTTGAGCTACCATGGGGGGCCTCTGGGGTGCGCTGTGGTATCTGGCACCAGGACCATGTTTGGGTGCTGTGGGTTGTGGGGTGGGGCCTCTGTGGGTCAGACTTGTTTGTAGTGATGGTGAGATGAAGCCTCATTTAGGTGTCAAGTCTTCCCAGCCAATAGACTCACCAAAAGGTTAATTTCATGAAGCTTCATTTAAGGGCTCATTGTACCGCCAATTAATAGAAAAATTTTGTGCAGCAACTAGATCGTAACATCGCAAGCCAAAAGATTCTGTGTGCATTTTCCTTTTTCATATTATATAAGAAGTAAATGTAAAGTTCATTGTGAAATGCAAAATAAAAAAAATAAAAAAAAAGATTTTTTATGAATTCAAGAACAAAAATCTCCAATATAATGATTCAGTCACGTGATTCCAGCAAACGCAAGGCTTTGTTCGTTCGTTTGTCACATGAGTCTCAGGGAACCGACTCGTGCCTCAAAGCCAGGCTTCATCCCTTCTGCTTGATTCAAGCTTTGAAGCTCACATCACTACTTATTTGTCTGGTACATGTCATGGACGCTCGATCAGATTGTGATCTGGGGAGTTTGGAGACTGGGTTGGCTTTTTATTTATTTATTTATTTATTTTTTTTGCTGGGCTGCATGTGCGGTTGTCTGTGGTGCACTGGGTGTTCTGGTGCCTTTCTATCATAACCAGCATTGATTGATTGATTTTTTTTTTTCGCCCCCGGTGATTTGTGCCGCATTGGCTTTTCTGTGGGATCGGACCAAACATTTGGTCCCTGTGGGCATGGGTGAGCCTTGGGTGCCCTTGATCCTGTCACCAGGTCATACATGGTGATTGAGTTCACTTGGTGTTGGTGTTAATGTCAATATAATTTTTTTTTGTACTGTTTTTATTATAACTGTCATTTTGTGTAGGAGATTGTGGATCAAAGATAATATAGATAGCTTTCTTCTTTTCTTCTTCCGCAGTTAAATTCATTTAGATGGGGGGGGTGGGGTTAAAAAAAAAAACATAATGGATAGAAAAACATACTTATTACCCGAGGCTCACTTTGAATTTTAACAGAACGAAGGAATTATCCTTAAGCGCAGATCTTTAGTTAGAGAATTTTCATTATATAATTTGACGTGATGAACACATGATGTAACATCACACTGTGATCACATCGTGATCTCGTACTGTGAGACAAGCCACAAAATCGAAAGACTCCTGACATAGCTCAATGTAGAAACCGGGTTTACATTTTTATTACTGAAAGTGCTGTTGCTGTTAAATCATGTTTCGATGTCGCACCTTGAAATTGTATCATAAAAGATAAAGTTGCTGTTTTGACATCGGAGATAAACAGTGACAACAGCTCGTGGTTCAGCTTGTAACCATGTCGTTGTGCTCGGAGCCTGTTGTTGATTGTGTCTCGTTTGGAACAAAGATGAAGATTCAGCTTTCAAGATCGTCCCGTGACTGCGGATGAGGCGCCGTGGATGTCTGAACACAAAGCAGATTTGGCGATACTGTATCATCAGGAGACAGCCGGAAGATCAGAATACGAGCTGAGAATTTTTGCTGATTCATCATTATTCCCTCAAAATTGTGTCTAAAAATATACAGTTTAATGTGGATATCACTTTAAATGATTTCGATTCAAACCTACATGCAGATATTCTGACCATTGTATTTTTTTTAATGACTAAACTAAAGACATGAAAGCATTTTCTTAAAATCATGCATCAGTTAGTCTGTGCTATTTCTGTATATTTTGGACAGCAAGCTTATTTAGTTTCACTCTGACCTAAAGAAGATGAAGTTCAAGTTTTCTGGATGTTCTGGATTTGTGCCTTTTGTTTAAAGGAATAGTTCCTTTTGTTCCAATCAGAATTGATGTGCAATAATACTTTATATTATAACATCTGTGGGCCGCTTTCCATTCAAGGCTACTGTCTCCCCAGTCACTGCTGCACAGGTGTGAGTGTGTTACATCAGTTCATTTGTAACTGTGGTGAGAGCAAAAAATGGATTTGTATGAAAGAACAGCAGAATGCGGTGATTAGTTTTTTGTGTTTAACTGGTGCTGAACCAACTCACGGAAAAGCTTAAACAGAAAGGTTTGAATATCTGCAAACAAAACTTGGACCGATACTCTAAGGAAGGTGAAAGTATCTTAAAGAGACTTATTACTGGCGACGAGACGTGGATTCATCACTACGAGCCTGAGAGTAAACGGCAGAGTTCAGAAGATAACCATCAGCTGGAAAATTGATGGTCACAGTTTTCTGGGATTGTCAAAGAACATTATCAGGAAAAAGGTTCAGCAATCAACAGTGCTCGTTACAGTGAGATGGCTATTGAAGAGCTAAAGACTAAACTTAAGAATATATGTATCTATGGGTTTTGTGATCTTGCATGATGATGCACATCCACACACTTCTGGCCACACTGTCGATACTCTGCAGAAACTTTGTTTTGAGGTGTAAAAACATCCTCCCTATAGTCCTGATCTTGCACCATCTGACTTTTTTTGGGGGGGATTTTTCCCCAAATTTTCTCTCTAATTTAGTCGTGTCCAATTCCTCCCAGTCACTAGGGGGCTCCCACATTAAGCTGCTACTACCACTCAGTCTGCGGCCCTCCCGACTATTATGTGTTTCCCCCGACCCATGTGACTCCACTGACCGCATCTTTTCGAACTGCTCACTCGCGCACCGTTGGGGCGGCGTAATGCACTCTGAGGACAGTGCTATCCGGTTCTTACCCCTTGCATGAGCTCTTTCCGACACTCTTTAATGAGGAATACAAAAGCTTACTAAAAGTACAGCTACTTGGGGTAATTTGTGTTAAATACATCATAACTTTGAAAGATGGCTACTTGATTTAGCTCATTAGGTTGGCAGAAGCTTCTCAGTCTCAGCTGAGCTATGGATTGCATTTTTGAACGAAATGATGGTTGTGAAATTTCATCTCAGTTACTTACATTGTACAGGTAGCCTCAGATTGAAAAAATATTTGATAAAATGTATTTAATTTTTCCCGCACACCCACACGCATACAATATACCGGGCTTTAGAGATTTTATACTTTTACTTACACACTGAAAATATTGTATATAATTATAAATATTGGTATCTGCTGCACTGCAGTGTCTATTTTTTGTACCATCGTACCATCTATTTTTTAATACACGTGAGCTACTTTTGTGATTTGTTCACATCTTCGAACGTTTGTAGAACCTCGGTCTGTTTGTAACTTGAATGTTCATAAGTTGAGAACTTCCTGTACATGCAGAGCATGAAACTTTTATTAACTTGTATTCACGTCAGTTTTGATTGAAGACAGATTTAAAAAAAACAACAACAAACAAACAGGCAGTTGTCCTTCCACTGTCCAGTTCAGTGCCATGACTTACGTGGAGACGAATCTGATCCACACAATAACTGTGTATAGTCACTGTGCACCGTAACTGAAGCATAAAGCTGCATTGCAAGACTTTGACCCAAGACGCAAGACTTTTTTTTCCCCTCTATCAGCACGTTTTCTGCTCGGTCACTCATGAGGAAGGAGAAAACCATGACTTGCTCATCTTGACCTGGTTTACTTCCTGATGAAGTCACACGGTTTGTGTCTGTTGGCCATGTAAAACATTCGACGGCAGCTCTGATGCATGGTTTTGAAATCAGAAATGCTTTTGCAGACAAAAATGTATGTGATGAATTGCCTAGTGCTCAGAAGTCAGCGTTCTTTCCAGAATTCTGCAGTTCCAGACCTTGCTTTGTTTTTTTTAATGTGTAAAATAACCAGTAGATCAAACTCAAAGGGCACAGAGTCCACTTTCAATTTGTTCAAGACAAAACATGAGATTCCATCTTATAGTTTTACTTTAATAGCAAGTTTCACATCCATCCTGTTTCATCATTCAGAGCTGTTGCATGCGGGCATGCAGTCAGGAAAATGCTCTCACCATTTCCAAAAGTACCGGATTTAAAATGAGGATGTTGGCTAAAAGATTCTGCTTTTACAGCAAGTTTTTTTTCCCCTCTGCTAGGAACACTAAAGCTTTTATGGGTCTCAGTTTGTCTTTAGTAAAAAAGTTTTGATTTGGGCAAATTTTATAGCAGTTAAGTTAGTGATCTGTAAATTTAAATAGATCTGCTTCATTTGAAGAGCTACACCTCAAAGTCAGTGGGGTTAAGTAAAGTCGATGCCATTTTAGGACTGTTCTAAATGAAATTAATTGCTAACATCATACAGACACTGACAAGTTGTCTGATGCACCCGTACTGCTTCTAAATCCATCACATGTTCTGGATGGACAAATTGACTTTTTTCTGTCAGTGAACAAATGGATTTACCCATATCGGTCAGACACCGATGTTGGACGAGAAGGCCTGGCTCGCAGTCTCCGCTCTAATTCATCCCAAAGATGTTCTAACGGGTTGAGGTCAGGATTCCGTGCAGGCCAGTCAAGTTCTTCCACACCAAACTCCACACTCGCTCATCCATGTCTTCATGGGCCTTGCTTTGTGCACTGGTGCGCAGTCATGTTGGAACAGGAAGGGACCATCCACAAACTGTTTCCCACAAAGTTGGGAGCATGAAATTGTCCAAAATGTCGGTACGCTGAAGCATTAAGACTTTATTTCCCTGGAACTAAGGGGCCGAGCCCAACTACTCCACATCATAATGGTGATCAGAGGTGGGTAGTAGTGAGTAATTACAGTAAAAAAAGTAAAAAAAAAAAAATACTTCTATGAGTAGTTTTAAGTTTAAATAGTTTTTTTTAGTTTTACTCTTACTACATTCGGCTACACTCGACTCATTACTTTTCTAACCATTTATTATACACATTAGACATTGTTTATTTTTGCCAGAGAAATGCAGCCGGTGGATCTACCATGTGACTGTATTTGACCATTCACAGCTGCAATAACAATAACCACATGTAGTCACATGACCACACACAAACTGGCTGCATAGCAGGGGAAAAAACATCTTCATCCGTGGTAGACAGTGAATGAAAGCATAAAAATTTGTTCTGCTGGACACAGTTGATGGTAAAGTGAGACCTCTTGTACATGTTCTAATGTTATTTTCTATCTGCTGAGTCATTTGTAGGGCAACTGAATATACAGTATATCTTGCACTGGAAATAGTTTACACTCTTCAAACATACATATGTTACCTACAGTAGTTATTTGTTTCCAAAAGCTTTATGTTGTGAAAAAAGTGATGTATTATGAAATTTGTGTTTCTTGTTCCTTAATTAGCTATTTTGTAACATTCATCATTCATTTTATTACTTGAAAAACGTCAGAATTTGTACATTTATTTTATTATTTTGTAGGGGTGCTCCAATTGATCGGTCGCCGATCATAATCGGCCGATAATTGCTTTGGGAAGTTTGATCGGCAGTCTCTATAATGGCCGATATAGAAAAGCTGATCAGATGCCGCGAAACTCGCGAGACAAATTTTTTGCGCGCTGCTAAAATGGCTTTACCGGTCTGACAATTCTACGTGTTGTGTGAAAAAGACAATACAATTAGCAATCTGAACCCTGTGTAACAAGCCAATTCCACGAGGCGGGAAGCACCCAAAGCATTTTAACACCACGAACCTCATCAGACATTTGAAGGTTAGTCATGTTAAAGGAACATGAGCAGTTTTCAAAGTTGGCTAGCGCTAAGAGAGAGCCAACTCGTGCGCCACTCACTCAGCCGTCGGTAACAGAGACGTTTCAAAAACAGCAACACTACTGCAAGGACAGTAAGAAGCATAAAGAAATATCAGATAAAATAATAAAATTCATATGCCTAGATCATCAGCCGCTGTCTATTGTGGAAGACGAAGGGTCCGGTGTTATGCTCTAAAATGCCCCCCTGCCACGGATTGCCCCCTCTACATTATCTCTTTCAAATATTATATTAGAACATAAATTCATACGTTTATGGTTTACAAATTACAAATGGCACGAAATGAATTTGATTATAAAAATAAGCAATATAAAAAAACATGTTGTATAGGGGAAACTAAATATAAATAATACATTGATTTCATATACATGTATATTTTTATATTGCTTATTTTATAATAAAAATCGTTTTGTGTAATTTTTCATCATAAACAATATTTAGTGTAGTTTGTGTAAATAAAAGTGTTAGTTTTGTATTACATGACAAACCCCTGCAAAATAAATGAGCCATAAAATAAACATTATATGAGAATTTGTATTAATGGTCTCGACGGCTGACACGTGCCTAGGGTTAATTATAATAGTAATAATATATTTGATAATAATAAACCTAGGAATTTATGTCCTAATATAATGTATGATAGAGATTATGTAGGGAGGGGGGCAATCTGTGGCAGGAGGGCATTTTAGCACATAACACAATTTATTACCTGTGGTCCTTAAAGTAAATTAGTTTTCCAAAGTAAGCACACTTTTTCTGACTTGAAATTAAATTTTAACTATAGCCATTTCTGTTGCAGTTTTTAGCCTAAAGTTAAAGTAATCTAAAGCCAAAGTCAAATACTCTGTTTGTTCTGCATGTTATTTAATTTAATTTTATACAATCTACAGGAAAGTTGTATTTGTCAAGCTCTAAGCTGTTCCAAATGACTAACCAAGCACAGGCTACTATGTTTTAAGTTGACGTGTTGCACATGTTGCTTGCCGATAAATACAGTCAATTCATGATATTCCTCTTCTTGTAATTTCAATACTCAGTTTACATTGTTTTTAGTTTAATAAATAATGCTACATGTTAAGGCTTTAAGTAGGCCCTGTAATCGGTGATCTGTATCTGTATCGGACGATACAGCTTCTAGTGATCGGTGATCGGCCCCAAAAGTCCTGATCGGAGCACCCCTATTATTTTGTCTTACATAATTTCTAAAAAAATTATTTAATTAATTATAATTAATCTGATATTACGATTGAAACAATTACTCAGTACTTGAGTAGTCTTTTCTCCAAATACTTTTTTACTCCTACTTGAGTAATATTTGGAATGACTACTTTTTACTTCTACTTGAGTAATATTATTTTGAAGTACAGATACCCTTACTTGAGTACAACCTCTGCTGGTGATTCCCCTCCCTAGTAATTAATGATTGTTAGAACACCTGTGACGCAGACTTATAAATATATATAGTTAAACGCCCCAGTGCTGTTATGCTCTATATCACCACTCATGAAATGCCTCTCGTCCAATCAGATTACTCGGACGGAACTAACTGTTGGGTAAAATAGCTTAAAAAAATACTGTAGACTCGTGAGCTTTTTGAAAATATTTTTGTATTTTAGTGTGATATCACACACACCTTTTCATAAAACATCTGCAATACGTACACTGACCTGCTTTTATCCCAGACTGACAGAAATTTGATACAGTCCAGAAACCTCTAATGTCCTGAATGACTTCTTTTAGACAGTGTTTTCTCCACCTTTTATCTCAATAAATCATACTCCTAACACTGTTTGTACATCTGGGGAAAGTCTTGTTTATTTTTTTTATTATTATTTTTTTTACATCCCACGTGGAACATTACCAGTCTTTCAGTCCTTGTTCGAGCATGACCATGAGGGTCAGTGAGCCCAGTGAGTGTTTCATTTCTCACTTGGGCTTTTTTAAAGTCTGCACATAAGAGCGTTCTGTTGCATTTTCTTTTACGTGTTTATGAATCCAGTACGTATTGAATTAAATTTGGATTACGTATTCTAATTCAACGGATCGTTTAAAAAAAAAATCAATCATCATGAAAAAAGCAGCAGCGATGAAGCTGGTACTGCTAAGACGCGCTGAGCAATAACGATGGAGACAAAATAAAAATAATTACGAGGATGGAATGAGGTAAAATGTCAGAGATTGCTCGTTCTTTTAACATGAATCGTTCAACCATCTAAACGTTTCTAAAGAAAAAGGGCAAGATCATGGAACATGTTAGTTTTATACAGTGTATAGCTAGTTGTGTTAGTATCCTAGTACATAGAAAATTGTTGGACTTACGAACAAATTGGACTTACGAACAAGCTCTCGGGATTGAACTCGTTCATATGTTGGGGACTCACAGTATTTCTTTGAGTTCATAAACGCTATCTTTGCAGGTGCTTGAGGGAGAAATGACACTTCGGTATCTCTGGGTTGCGAGGCACCATGAAAACTCCTTGCCGTACTTCCAGGAAGGTCTGGAGGAGTGTCCGAAGCGCTTCCTTTTACACCCTCGAGCCCTTGAGCTTTTGCGTACTCTAGTTCCACAACTTGGTCATTCTGCCAAAGTGTTAATTTTGGCAGAATGACCACAGGGTGTGGTACACTACCTGTGACAAGGCCATAGACTGTAGACTAACTGCATCATGTCTTATTCAGTTACCTTATAGTGTAATTAAAACAGGGGCTGTGGTTAATGATGCATATTCCAAATTGTCAGTTATCTTCTGAGCAGTCTGATCTAAAGCCTCATCTAAACCCTCAGGCAGAAATAAGCACGTTCTTAAATTTAGGAATGACTGATAAGAGAATTGAAGCCCATTTTCTGCTTTATAAGAATTTTTCCTATAAAACCTTACGTGTTCACAAATCCTGATGAGCCATGGGTAGTCCTGTGGCAAGATCTTGGCTTGCTGCGGTGTGCGAGGGCGACTCGTGATTCAAAGCTTGTCGGCAAGGACTACACATTTTCCTTTATCAATTGTAAGCAGTTGTAGCCAGGCAAGCAACTATGAAACCCACAGAGACATACAGAAGGGCTATGGCAAACAGGAAGGAACCTTGAAACTGTCAAAATAGAAGTTAATGCATGCCCGTATTGTGACAGTCATCCATACACTCTTTGCACATCATAGAGCTTTTTCTAGGTAACCACTATTATTTATGGCTTTACTATAATAAATAGTTGGCTTTCTAAGCCATTATGTAGCGCTGCTATGTTTTGTAAGTGATACCATTCTGAAGCCATGGCAAACCTCAGTGAAATTGGTAGTGTGAACTAGGCATTAGTTATTAGATACGTGGGGAACGTATGATTCAGCGATATATCATGCTTCTTTTGTGTGGCAATTCATGTATCGCCACACCGACACAAATTTTTATTTATTTATTTATTTTTTTCATATACGGTGCTGTGGAAAAGTATTTGATTTAAAATTTACTTAAGTGGTAATACACAAAGATAATCCAAGTACATACAAAATGACTTCATTTATTAAGGGAAAAAGCTGTCCAAACCCCCCTGGCCCTATGTGAAAAAGTAATTGACCAGTCACTAACCAAATTCTTTGGAAAGCTGAGATAAATTTCACTTTGCCGTACCCAGGCCTGATTACTGCCAGTCCTGTTGAATGAAGAAATCACTTAAATAGAACCTGTCAGACAGAAAGTGCAGTATTGTGAGCATTGTGCAGTAATTAAGCTGGGAATCTGTTGTGTTCACTCGTCTTTTGCATGATCTTGTGTATTACTTTGACTACCACAGCATTCACGACATCAAATGCACCGCTGGACGAGTTTGTAAATCCGTTCTGATATTTATTTAGCAAGTCACTACATGCAGTGGTTGTAAACATTGTGTGAATTAGAATTAAAGTTCAGGGATAGTCACAGGACACGGGACAGGCTATAGGAGCTGTAGCTCCTGTGAACAAGTTTAGTAAGATTTATTATTATTTTTTTTTTCTTCTTTTTACAAATTATCGCACAAATGTCTAGTATGAATTTCTCTTTGCTATGAATACAGTGCTGTGAAAAAGTATTCGATATTTGTTGTTGTATATTTGTCACACTTAAATGATTCAAACCATTTTAATATTAAACAAAGATAAACGGAGTATATACAAAATGCAGTTTTTAAATGATGATTTCACTTATTAAGGGGGAAAAGAGCTGTCCAGACCTACCTGCCTCTATGCAAAAAAGTAATTGCTCTCTTGCTAAATTATGAATGAACTGTGATTAACCACATTCCTTGGAAAAGTGAGTAAAATTTTATTTGCCACATCCAGACCGGATTGAAATAAACAAACAGAAAGGGGGCAACTTTTTCACAGCACTACATATAGTTTTACCATAACATGCTTTAGTGTTGTCGCTGCATGGTTGCGTGTTTTAACTGTATTATACGGAATTATTATAATTAATTCTATCAATCATAATACTTAATTTTTGTTGCGTTTCAGGACTTGAGTCTCCCCAATGGCAACGCAGTGGACACGTCCAGCCCAGCCTCTTCCTCCTCTCTGCTAAATCGCTTGCAATTGGACGATGACCTGGATGGGGAGACACGGGATCTCTTTGTGACCGTGGACGACCCGAAGAAACACGTGTCCGCCATGGAGACGTACATCACATACAGAGTGTCTACTAAGGTTAGTGGGTCAAACCTGACCTCAGTATTTGAGTCCGAGTTAAACAGTTCAACTCCGTCCTCTTTGCGGGATTGAATAAGGAATATAATTACACTATTCAGTCTCATTTTATAAATGTACAGTATTGTGTTATTGATGTTAGCGGTATGTTTCTACACACACTGATGCTGGTTCTTGTTCGAGCTTCTTTTCACTTCGTCACTAGGACGAGACAAAGCATGTGACCAGACAGTCAAGTCAGACAGACAAGTGCTAAATGAAATGTCGTAATATCAGGTGCTCTGCCATCTACGAGGATTTCCATGCACTGAAATGAAAATAGTGATTACAGTTTAATATGAAATGTCACAGAATCCAGTTAAATTCCAAGTTAAGCTGAATCACTGAGCTGAGACATGCTACCAATTATAGACCACTTCTTATTCAATAGTCTCCAAAAAAAAACTTTTCAGTACTAAGCTTGTTTCATCTTATTGGCAATTTATAGGGGGGAGAATAAAAAAAAAAAAAAAAAACAAGTGGCGAAACTATTAGCAATGAATTCTTCCTTCTTCCTGGATGATTGCTTGCTTTCAATTCTGGGAGACAGTAATCTTTAGCGGTGGAGGAAATAGTGCCGGAGTTAATGGATAACTGCAGCATTATGTCTCCGTTACAGATTATTTATATAAAGCTCAGCTAATTCAGAGGGGGAGAAAATAGAAACACTTAGTGCTCTTGAGTGCTATAGAAACTTGTTTAAGCGTCGCGGAATCCCGAGTGCTAAACTAAAACTAAATGCTAAACTAAACATCACTGACACACCATTGTCCTTTCCCCATTTCCAGCATTCAGCCATGTTCAAGGCTAAAGTTTAAATATGGAAAAAGATGGAAAAATATATTGAAATAATATTTAAGATGTGTGAAAATAAGCCCTCATGTTTATTTGCTAGAATCACTCATTCACAATTTGCGCCCTGGAATATGCCCATGCCATCAGGGAAGATCAGTGCCCACTGGTCAGTCAGGTAGTCAGCTGACCCCATGTAACGTTGCTGATCTTAGACCTGAACAACTGAAGCAACCCCAGATACATTTTTAGCTTGACACAGCCATCGCTCTGGAATATTGTCAATCTAGAATCATCAGACCATATGACCTTTATGTCGCCAAAGTCCAATGCTTACACTCCCTAGCAAATTTAAGTTTATTTTTTTATTTTTTAATTTTTTTAAATTAGTCTCACTAACGAATGGTTTTCTTATGGCCACAAAGCTGTTTAGCCCCAATCCTGAGAGTTCTCATCATTTGGTGATGATTTTTCATGGGCAATACCGATTATTAATAATGAAGACAGATAATCTATATTTAAAATCGATATGCATTTGCAGTAAAAATGAAAATCTTGGTGTCAAAATTTAGTTGAAATGTCTTTAAACATGTTATTACAACTGGAAATACTGGAAATACTGGAAATAGTGTAGCAGCTCCTCAGTCTATTCCACGCTGTACACAGACCAAGGCTTCTCTTTTCAGAGCAGCTTTTATTATTTAGATTCATTGAAATAACCCCAAGTCAGCTATCACACCTTGGACTCTGCTCAGAATCTGCAGGCTTTTCAATGCTCTGCATGATTATAATGAAATAAACATTATGTCTTGTAGACAACAATAAAAGGGAGAATATTTTTTTAATACAAGGAGAGTTACAGTATTGCTCAGATATTTTTATGTAGCGTGTTTATATTACTGTTTGTGATTATATATACGCGCACACACACACGCACGCGCACCTCATTTTTCCTGTAAATTGAAAATGAAAATTTCCTTTGCATTTAAAAATCTTGTGCAAATTTACTCTATAACAGTATTTAGTTACAGAATAATAAATATGCAGTGCTCAGATTAATTTTCTGACTCATCACTCAGTAGTATTGAGCTAAATGCACTTTGTGCGCCGTTATTGCACACAGAGAGCAAGCGTTCCATCAGAAACACAGCTGATTATGTGGAAAAAGATAACTTCACACTAGATGCATGATTTTTTTTTTTTAATGAGATGTTCAAGACATTAGACTGATCCGACTGGAAAAAATTTAAATAAATAAAGGTTTGTGTGTGCATTACATCCACCTGTTATAAAAACACACATTTACATTACTATACACATTGCACTCTCTACCATGCACATGTATGTCATGTCAGTGTAATTGTAACGGCACACCGTCATCTCGCACTAACTTTTATAACTAACATGCTTTACTTCACAATACATATCCACAGAATGTTGCAGACAGACAGATCAAGCCACCGAATGTGAAAGTCATGCATGCATGCACACACACACACACACGCACACAAACACAAGCACAAACATAAGACAGCCTTTGCTTTATACTGGCTCATATTTGATAGTTACACAGCAAATGCTTTTCTTATACAGTTCACTTTTTTTATTATTATTATTTTTAGAAATAAATAAACAAATATAAACGCAAATACAGTCCACATGCTTTTGAGTTGTCTTCAGGGTTGATGTCTAACAGATCAGATATTGCTGTGGGTTGTGAAATAGCTCGAGAGTGGTGACCTCAAAGTGACTGCATCAGAGCCAAAGTAGCAAGTTTTTAAAATTAATACAGTTTATCAGCAACTGGATAAAAAAAAAAAATCAGATATAGATAATCGTAAAGATGTCGTCCAGACTGATTGGTCGATCATGACTACAGCTGTATTGTATATTTGTATTGTTTATATATCTATGTTTATATGTGTATAAAAACTGTCCAATGTATTATCACAGCCCTCAAGGATAGTGATGCCCTCTCAACATGGCAACATGGTGGATATATATAATATATATATATTTTTCCCTACAATATTTTATCTTACATGTTGACAGTTTACATCAGTTTACATCAGCCATAATTTTCATATATCAAATGCACATCATAAAAAAATTTCATACCTACACCTAGTTAAGTAAATAATAGCGGAAGTATCTGAAACAAATGCTGCAGACAGTTGATATTTTAAATAGCAGTTATTTAAAGGATATTTCTTAAACACAATTTGCACCCAGAACTCAGCGAACCCTTCTTTCTAGTATGTGGTCAAGCACTTGTGCTCCCCAGGGATGTGTCCTCCCCCCACTGCTGTTTTCTCTTTATACTAATGACTGCACATCTAAGGACCCATCTGTTACACTCCAGACGTTTGTAGAGGACACTGGACTTGTCCAAGACGGTGACGAGTCCGCATATTGGCAGGAGGTGGAGCAGCTGGTGCTATGGTGCAGTCAGAACAGCCTAGAGCTAAACATGTTCATGACTGTGGAGATGGCTGTGGACTTTAATGGACACCCTACATAAACATCTTCGGAAAGGCCCAGTAAAGGATGTACTTTCTGCACGAACTGAAGAAGTATGGTCTGCCACAGGAGATGATGATATAGTTGTACACTGCAGTCATCAAATCTGTCCTGTATGCATCTATCACTGTCTGGTTTGGAGCAGGAAAGAAACAGACTGCAGCAAACCGTATAAATAGTGGAAAAAAAATATTGATGCTTCCTTGCCCACTCTCCTGACACCCTCAACACAACATTTTTCAACTGGCAGGTGCTACAGAACCCTGCACATCAGACCTCCCAAGCATATGGAGAGTTCCTTTCCTCAGGCAATTATCTTTACAAATATCTGACCGTTATCATACGCAATCTCTTACAAAAAAACACCAACCTGATCTTTACAAACCTGCTACACCCTGTTTCACATCTGCAAATACTGTGTTGCAAGAAGAGTCGCATCACGTCAGTCCCATATGTGGCACAAACAACATTGTTGTTTTCACTGCTCGTACATCTTGTACATCTTGTTTATTGCACCTACTGTTGTACAAAACTTTATGCACATTACTATTACTTGCACTACCATGCACACTCAGACTTTTACACTACCAGTCAAAGATCTGGACACACCTTCTAATTCCATAGACTTCCATTTCTTTGGACATTGTAAAACAATTCTGTACAAAATATGCAATAATCTCCTTTGAACAGTTAATATTGAGATGTATCTGCTACTTATGCGCTGTAAAGCCTTCATCTTCAACCTCTAATCTGAGGTTCTGTTAATTGGTGATTTTTGCTGGTAACTTTAAATGAACTTCTCAACAGAGAAAGGTGCAACAGAGGTAAGTTTTGGTCTTGCCTTTCCTTCTTGAGAGCCAGTTTTATCATGGTGCTTGATTGGTTTTGCAAATCAACATGGGTTCTTATTTTTAAACGAGTTATACTTTATGGATTTATTATATTATGGACCTGTATGGGAGTATTAGCTTTAGATGAATCCATGTACAGACATTATTTCTTTGTTAAATTTAAAACACAGAGAAAAATCAGAGTACCCTGCCTAAGCATGTTGTCAAGAAAGTACAATCACGCGGCTTCCAGTTTCCCGCCTCATCTGCCGTTTCTGACAAAAGTCGGAAATGACTCGGACTAAGTTCTACATCCATGAAGTGATATTTGAATGTTATACTATAGCGACGCAAACTAGACTGTATTTACTGGGATTTACTCAGAATGCACACTAAACAGAACTAAATCATGTCCCACGCGATATAAATAGGACTGCAATGTGAAAAATTTAGACATTAAAATTAGGCAAAAAAATTGGGGTTGGGTGTATGGTAACCTTCTCATTGTTCATGTAGATCTACTCACTGTATGTGGTTGTACTTGAGGGAAGAAAATTTTCAAGATACTTTTTTTCCTCTCAGTATTGTCTCATATGATCTTATTTTTATTCATTAGACAACCAGGACAGAGTTTGACCTCCCTGAATATTCAGTGCGGCGGCGCTACCAGGACTTCGACTGGCTGAGGAACAAACTAGAGGACAGTCAACCAACCCACCTTATTCCAGTAGGTAGAGAGGAAGTTATTTACAGTAATAACTTTACCACCCTGTACTGCATATTATCACTACTGAAACATATTTATTATGTGTTAATACATCAAAAAATTAATAAAGAACATGGGTATTAGTTTCAGCTAGTCCTAAACTTCAAATGACCTAAACTTTACAAAGCATGTTCATTGTTCTTTAAGTAATCCAGTGAAACTTTCATGTTTTTACTGACTTATTTTTTCTCTTTTTTTGTTCTCTGTGTTTTTAATTGTTCTCTCCAAAGCCTCTACCTGAGAAATTTGTTATGAAAGGAGTTGTGGATCGTTTTTCAGAGGAATTTGTCGAGACAAGAAGAAAAGCCCTGGATAAATTCCTGAAACGGGTCGCCGATCACCCTGTCCTGTCTTTTAACGAACACTTCAATGTTTTCCTGTCTGCCAAGGTTAGTGTATGATTGTGTCAGCTAGTTTGTTGAGGGTTTCACGTCATGTATTGCTTCTTCTGCATTCAACGCTACAGGAAGGTATAACAGAATAGCAAATGAAAGATCAGACAAAGCAATAGCTTCATGTTGTAATTCATAATATCTCTTTGTTTGCTGTACACGTTTATTGGCAGAGAAACTTGACAAAAAACAGAAAAAAAACTTGACACACCAGTACTACAGCTATTTCCCATCATTTTGCATTTTTGCTGGTGTCTTGACAGGATAGTTTTCATTAAATTTTTTAACCTCATCAGTTCTCATTGTTGGACTCTCAAGGATATTAATGGGTCATGTTTTTTCATTTCCTGCTTGTTTTCAATCAAAGCTTTCATAGCGAGACTGACTTGATAAATTTTTCATGACAGGGAAAAGATCTACTAGCCCAAAGGTTTTATCAGTGATTGCTGCATATTTTATTAGAGATTTAATGAGTGTCATTTAATTTAAATTTAAATGCTCTTCGAGATTAAGATGGTGAGAAGAACCACAAAAGCTTTTTGCTGAGTTAAGCCTTCCATTTCCCCACATTTTAGTGAGGTGAAAATCCTGTTGTCTTGTGTTTTTAGTAGATTTTCTTTTTACACACGAAACATTTTAAATGATATCGAAAAACCCAAGCCGAAGATTCCTGAAGACACAATAAAACAGGCACACGTTATTAGTAATGAACTTTGTCATGATGATGTGGCTGGTGGATGTACTGTGAAATACTAATAGCACTAGTTTTATTACTACTCATGTGACAAAAATCCATTTTGCCATCATTCTTGTATTAACCTTTTGAAGTTGGCCAGCTGTGGTTATTTTAAAGACTTAATATGCAACTCCGAGACGCTGCAAGTGTTTCACAGAGCTTTCGAAACCGGTCCCAGGAAAACACCTGGAGTTCCTGTCTGTTTAATTCAGCTAATTAGAATAAGCAAAGTGGTTTTAAAACTATACATATCCATACTTGAATATTTAAGAATACCCTGACTCACAAAAACAAGTTTTTATGATTTCCAAAGAGAAGTGAAACAGTACAATACTGTGCAAAAGTCTTGAGCCAACCCCTCATTTAAAAAAAATTAAATTAAGTGATGTGCAATAAATAAAAGAAATAGGAACAAATGTTTTACTGCGTAATGTCTAAAGGTACGATTTAAACATTGGTTGATTATTTGACAACCTCAGCAGCAACCTCATTTCCCCTCTCATCTTTTCCAACCACTCAGCATTCAGCATCACCAGTATACTAATCACCGGCCTGACCATCTCTCATCATCTGCACCGGTTTCTCACTGGGGGGAAGAAAAATCGATTCAATGATGTATCATTATTTTGTTTGGCAATTCAATTATCACAAAATTATTTGCTAAGTTTGTTTAGAATTATAACAAAAAAATAAATAAATTATCGTCTTTAAAAAAATTGTAAAACTTACTTGCAATACAGGTCGAATTGGCACATGGATATCGTGGTAACATCGTATCTGGAGGTCCCTGGTGATTCCCATCCCTACTGGTTCCTACCTTAATTTAGATGTTTTTTTTTTTAATGTCAAAATAATTCAAAGGTCACCATGTGGCTTAACAAATAAAAAGCAGTCCTCTGAAAGTGTCCGGGAAAAGGGACTGGACTAAAAATGAGAGACATATCTTGCCAAGAATGAGAGCCAAAAAAGTCCTTCAGGAAGCCTGGAGAATTATTCCTCAAAACAACATTAAAATTCATCTAAAAGTCTGGCTCTTTGGAAGCAAACTATGAAAAAAACAAGAGGTGACTCAAGACTTTTCCACAGTACTACTGCATGTTGGAGGAATATTAAGTATGAGCTGTTTTCTGTTTCTTATAGGATTTGAATAAAAGGCAAGGCCTGGCTCTGCTATCGAAGATGGGGGAGTCTGTGAAGTATGTGACCGGTGGCTACAAGCTGAGAGCACGGCCAGTGGAGTTTGCCTCAATGGGTGACTATCTGGATATGTTTACGCAGAAGCTGGGCACCATCGACAGGATAGCACAAAGAATCATCAAAGAGCAGTCAGGTAAAGGCTACAGTGACTGGAATGCCAGTTTTTTTTTAATTGGGATACCGCAAGCAGAGTTCAGCAAGTTGGCCAAGCATTTCATTGTGAAATCACTTAATATTAGGAGTAAATAGTGAAAGCAAATGTGCTTATGCTCGGCCCCAAAACCTCTCTTAAAGACTTTAATATAACACTAGGTTTTAGCATCAAGTCAAATTTTGTTTCTATGTTTAATGACGGACCATATTATTATGGTCCACAAAGTGATAGTCAGTATATGCAGTAGATTTTGAAAATACTGTGTATATTGACTTTATCATCTTGTGCTGCAGAATTTAGTTCAGTATGAGTAAGTATAGGGTAATTATTACTAGTCTTTCTAGACTATTCATAATTGCACAATTTCAAAGATACAGCACCTTGGAAGATCTGTGCTTCACTTTCACTATTCAACTGCTTTTAACTAATTTGATCATATCCGGCATCTTGTCCCAGAAATTAGTTTCTCCTCCAATTTGAGCAATGCATGGCACTTAGCCTTGCTCCCTTCCCCTAAAGGGCAACTTGCAAAACATGGATATATACTACACTATATACATTATGTGCTGTACTGTACAATACACTATATACACTCAAAAGTTTGGGATCCCTTGCAAATTTCTTTGTTTTTGTTTAGTGATTTATTTTCTACATTCTAGAACAATACTGGGGCTTTCAAAACTATGAAGTAACACGCATAGAATTAGGTAATTATATAACATCAACAACAGTTGTTATTTTAGGACGGGGAGGTCGGCCTTTCTGGAATAGTTCTTGCAAGAACAGTATTGTCAAGTGCATTTGCAAAACCCATTAAGCACCATGGTGAAACTGTCTCTCATGAAGACCATCCCAGGAAAGCAAGACCAAAACTTACCTCTGCTGCAGAGGAGAAGGTGATTTGGAGTCACCAGCCTCAAAAATCTCCAATTATCAGCAGCTCGGTTTAGAGCTGTTTATGAAGGCTTTACAGATTATGAGGAGCAGATACATCTCAATATCAACTGTTCAAATGAGTTGATTGCATATTTTGTAGAAAAAAAATAAAAATTAGGAACGACCATGGAGTTAGAAAGTGATCCCAAACTTTCTAACTCCGGTGGTGGTTGGAGTCAGTTTGTAGGAAAGCAAAGTTTAGTCTATTAATTCTAGCTGCAGTTTGCATCTTGGACAGCAGAGGGCTTTATAAATTACAATTAAACAAATCAAAATAAAACCTAACTTAAATTGTGTTCCAATCCTGTTTCTCCAAAGAGTACCTAGTGGAACTGAGAGAGTACGGGCCACTCTACTCCTCATGGGCCTCCTCCGAGCAGGAGCTCCAGGAGCCGTTGGACGGCGTGGCAGGCTGCGTGGCTAACTGTTGCAGCGCTTTAGAAGAACTCACAGAGGACATGAGTGAAGACTTCCTGCCTGTCCTGCGCGAATACGTCCTCTACACCGAGTCCATGAAGGTAGACTTCATGTTAGAGTTTTTTTTTTTTAATATTGTGGGTCATGTTGTTATTTTAGGAACGTTTAAGGATTAATAGATCTTTTTGCTGTTTGGGAAGAACAGCCAGATAGTAATGGGAGTTTTTAAAATGGGGAACTTTTCACACTTTGATCTTAGCCAAAAAAAAACCGACTTACATTTGAGTGTTTCTTGGCTCAAAATACTAACAGAGTACATGAACAAAAACTTGTATCCGAATGGAGCCAAGACGGAGGCCAGTGAAGAATGTCCCAAATGGGCATTGCAAAAGGAAGGCTCTAGTAATTCTATCACAATCCTGTGATTGTGAAGCATAAAATTAAAGCATATCAGAAGGCATACAAATTTTTTTTTACTGTGAAATTGTATTACAATTAAAGTATCGCCAGTTGTTTTAATTTATTTGTTTTCCCCTTTCTTTTTGTGTTGCTTTTTATATATTCCTACGAATGCATTTAATTATCTAGTTTCATTATCTTAAATATGTTGTATTTATTATTTATCTGTTTATTATTTATACTTTTAATAATTACCTTTCTTCTACCATTAACACAGCATTTGATTGTGGACATGGTAAAAATTTTTTAACTTAAGCTGCTTAATCATAGGTCGTAAATGACGAGATGAAATTCTAAATGTGTGTTCTAAATTGTCCTCTTCGATTTTTATTATTTTTTTTCCCATCAAACTGTAAATGAGAACTACATGTAGGTAGGAACTAAATTTGTCTGTGAGGAAGTGAAGTGAAGAAGTGCTACATCAAATTTACTCTGCCGTTATTAAGGCCGATAAGTTTGCATAGAATACAGAAAAGTTCAGTTCAGACATCGCATTATTTTGTCATTTATCACTGTTTGTAAAACTGTATCTCTGTGCTGCACATGCAAATAGAAAACAAGTAGCTATCAAGCTTTATCAGTTGCATGGCAAATTATATTATCACGATACCTAGGTGCCAATCTGTTCATTGTCACGATTTTATAAATATTCCTATTAAATTTTTTATTTTTTTGTTACAATTCTGAAAAAAACTAAGCAAATAATTTGCTCTTACCACTCAGGATGCTGTGCTGCCTGCCAATATGTGAATAGTTTCTAGTGCACCACCTGTAATATTATAGAGGAACGGCAACATTTCAACACGTCAAATCACAAACAAATAAAAGTGAATTTAATTAATTTTGGGTCATTGTGGTGATGCATCAAACTTTACACAAAAGAATGCAATACATGACTGAATCATTCCCCCCTCCATCTCTAGTACATAGCAGTACAGCTGCAGAGCTGGATCTCCTGTCACATGCTTTGTCATGGAATTGCTGAATACTGTCTACACCTGTCAGATTTCTCTCAAGGGTGCGGATGTATTTTCACATGCCTCCGCTTCCTTGATCTCTGCTCTCAAAGCTTCTGAAGTGTCTCCCAGTTGGATGCATACGTACATGCATATCAAAATATCTGCATCTCAGCACCTCTGCTTTTCTTTTGCACAAGAGAAAGAGAAAGGAAGTATTGAGCAAGAAAGAGGTCTTTTCACAAGCTCTAAATTAACCCTTAAGTTGTGTTCACAAATAAAATGTAATTGTGTATAATGAGCACTTGATATACAGTAAGAGTTATTACAGTATATATGAATTAACTAAATGCATGTGTGCGGTTTTATTTAGTGTCTCTGCCTGGAGAAAGCTAACAAGATGGAGAAAGTGTGCTTAATATCATTCTTATAACAATGCAAATTGCACAGGAAATGCTCAAGTGATAAATATTTTACTATATAGGACTGATCTCATGGTAAGATATTTTGTGCTTATTAAGTGGTGAATCATTGCCTTGAAGCAGTGATTAAATTGCGAATTCAACAGGAAAAACATCTTCAGTTTCCAAAAAATGAGGAAAAGCGTATACCCTTCAGTCGACAGGGGTCTGATGGGAATAGACCAGGAGGCTCAGCGCTTCTCTGGTGCTGACTGCATCTTGTTAACTTTTCCAATCTTTAGGGCCCTTATTCTTCTCCCTAAAGCTCCCCAGCGCACACGTACTTTAGACTGGCGTTTGTGCAAAGCTGTTTTAATAGCTTCCATATTCGAGCTCCCTCACTGTGTGCAGTTGCAGTGATGAAACTAATTTCAGCCCGCTGTGGCTCTGTCTATCTTGGTTTTATAACCGAATTTATGGATAGTTGGCAGGCTGTTTGCAAAGTTTATGCACAATGTTTCCATCATGATGTTACTCTTAATTTACAGAATGTTTTGAAAAAGAGGGACCAAGTCCAGGCCGAGTACGAGTCTAAACTGGAGGCGGTAGCATTTCGTGAGGAAAAGAGGACAACAGTAAGTATCATTTTTGGAAAATCATAATGTATGAAACTGTTAGGAGTAAAAAATAGCAGCTAAACAGGAGGAACAGTTAAAACAAAATAAATTAGGTTTATAAAACAGGTGATTTCACTAATTAATATATCCTATCAGGCTGAAGGGTTGGGCTATTTAACTGAACATCTAGTAAAAAAAAAACTGGCAATATGACGATGACATTTAGCTTCTGGAGCCATGGCTTGTGTGATTTCCAGACCTAAACTCAATAGAAAACTGTTGGACAATGATGAAAAACCATCAATCGATGGTTTCAGTGATAAAACTATCTTCTTTACATGATCTTCAGGAAGCAATCAAGCAGGCATGGATTGAGTGAGTGACACTAGAATACTGCAGATGTCTTTTTGACTCTGTGCCCAGCCGGATCCAGTAGGTTTTGAAGAATAAAGGACGACATACTAAGTCTTGATTGTTGCATAGCAATTTCACTGCATAAAATACAAATACTTTTTATTGTCTTGATTGTCATTAGGCGGCACGTTGGAGTAGTGGTTAGCACTGTTGCCTTGCACCTCCAGGGTCCGGGTTCGATTCCAGGCCAGGTTCGTTTCCCGACCAGGCTCAATTCCTGTCTCTGTGTGCAAGGAGTTTGCATGTTCTCCCCGTCCTTGGTGGGTTTCCTCCGGATACTCTAGTTTCCTCCTACAGTCCAAAGACCTGCAGTTCCTAAATTGCCCGTAGTGTGTGAATGAGTGTGAGAGTGAGTGTATGTGTGTGTGCTCTGTGATGGATTGGCAACCTGTCCAGGGTGTACCAAGTCTCCTGGGATTGGCTCCAGGCCCCCACGACCCTGAATACAGGATAAAGTGGTATAGACGACGATGAGTAAGTGATTGTAATTAAAAATTAGTGAGTGCCATTAAAATTATAAATCAAAATTTGCAGTCCATAGTGGAGCAGATAAAAGAAAAGGAGGTAATCATTAACCTGAAAAAAAATAAACAGACCTCTCAGAGAGAGTGTGACAGAGAGAGAGAGAGAGAGAGCAGAAACTTTAAGAGTGTCCAAATCAACAATATGGTACGATCTTAAAAAGAAGTAATGCACTGACAAGTTTAGTAACACCAAATGGCTTGGAAGACCACTAAAGTGGATGATCACTGTCTTTCTTGGTCAAGAAAAACCTCCTTACAAAATCTAGCCAAGTTAAGAACACGCTGGAAGAGGTACAGTAGGTGCAAGTCTACAATTAAGAATGTAAATGGGGACGGTTTACAAAGATAGAGATACAAAGCACTGGTATCTCTCAAGAACAGAAGGCCAGATTAGGCTTTGGTAAAAAAAAAAAATAAATAAGTAAAAACATAAAAAAAAAAAAAGGATATCCAGTTCTGATGCAAGATTAACATGTAACTAGGATGATTGGAAAGGAAATGAAGGGCTCATGTTCCAAAGCATGCCACACTATCATACATGGCAGAGTAAGCGTTATGGCATGGGCATGTGTGGCTGGGTCACTGGTGATTATTATTACTGGTGGCAAAACTGATAGGATGGCGCTTGACGATACAGATGAATAAAAGCCCAATACATACAGTAAAAGCAAACCAAGATTGTTCTTGGTTGATTGTTCCTAAAGAGCCTAGTAAGTCACCTGACTTCAACTTAACTGAGTACGGTTTCCTGCCTTCAGACAAAACAGAAAGACACACAAACAGCAACAGAAGGCAGCCGCAGTAAAGGGTAGGCTGAGACTCCAGGAAGGAAACTCAGCATTTGGTTATCTTCATGGACTCAGGCAGACATTGACTTCAGCTTGTGCATCAACGTATTAAAAAATAATAATAAATAAGGGAATTATTATTGTCTGTCTAATTACTTTAGAGCCTGTGAAAATGGATGGATTTGGTAAAAATGCCTGTAGTTCTTAACCTTTCATGCAATATTTTTGACTCATACCCTGAAATAATGCTTCAAGTCTACACTTCAATAACTTTTTGATTGCTGATATTTCAAATCCATTATGGTGATGTACAAATACAATGATAAAATTGCAAATACAAAAATTGCCTCCTTGCCTGTCCAAATACTGACCGTATTAGCTGTTACTTGTGTGTTCCAGACCACGTTCACTTTGCTCAAATATTTCAGTAACTGGTAGTATTTAATTCTTAAAGTATTGATGTGAAGTTTGCAGAATATGTGCTGCATGATGGTACATCAGATCTTTGTAAAAGATAGTGTTTTATTTGGAGCACAGAAGAAGGTTATTTGTGTGTCCTTGTGCAGGTGCCTACAGATGTAGAGAAGTGCCAGGATCGGGTGGAATGCTTCAATGCCGACCTGAAGGCTGACTGGGAGCGCTGGCAGAACAACAAGCGGCAAGATTTCAGACAGCTGTTGACCGGCGTGGCAGACAAAAACATCCAGTACTATGAAAAGGTAAAGGACAGAGACACTATGTTTATGGGGAATATTTCTTTAAGTTGATTTGAAATCATTACAGTTGGTCACAAATTAATTGTTTACATGGACACTGACCTGATAACGTGCTTTACATGCACAAAGCATTTAATCCGAAAATAACTTGTTTTTGTGTATAAAAATATCCGTATAAAAATGGGGAGCCAATCAGTGCCTCCTCCTCAGCCAGAGGCCAAGGGAATGAAAACTGGTGGGAGAGAGTTGTTCTCAAAACCTTTACAGATCGGAAACTAAAATTCCCTCTTTCCCACGTCATTACTGTTGCGTAGTCAGACTTTACCGAATGATGCGTTTTTATTCCGATTGGGCTGTTATTTAGATTTTGAATGGAATATTGGGGTTCATGTAAACACATACAGTGAGCATAAAGGACATTTTGGACAAATGAGTGGCAGAGCTAAGGAAAGTGGGGAGACAGGAAGAGGAGGGGGGATCAGGAAATCACAAGATGTGTGTATATTTGTATCTCATGAACTGAAAGTGCTGGTAAGTTCAATGAGACTTGCTTATATTTTTCTTTTACTGTTTTGCACTTCCATCCTCAACGGTGAGTCAAATGACACTCAATAATTCTTGTAATGTCCCCTAGATTTCCTCTAGAAAGATTTTGTATAACAGCCAGAGGTGGCAGAAGTACACAAACTCAATACTCAAGTCAAAGTACAAGTACTTGCCTAAAAACGTACTCCATTACAATACAAACGGAAGAAGAAAAATTTGCCACCAAGTGAGCGGGATCCGTTGCCAAGTAGCCATCACTCACTTTGGTGTACCAACCAGTCAGCGCTTTCATAAGGACCTGTCGGTCATTCCTGTAAACTTGGACTTATTGCACTGGTGGAATTGTTTTGTTCCTGTTCCCATCACGTGGGGTGTAGCTCAGTCGTGCTATGGTGTGAGTTACAGCATATTCATCTTTGTTTACATGATAAATTAATGTACTTTTTATGTGATTGTCAGCTGAAAAGTAAAAAAACAGGTTTTTCATCAACAACAACAAAAAAAACACGGTGAGTAGAAGTACAGAAAGTACATTGTGTTTGTACTTGCCGCCTCTAATTAAAGCTAGAATCAGTTTTATCCTTAGCACATAGTTGGTAGATGTGACTTTCAGATTCACAAACTATAAAAGCCAAAATTGTATGTTATAACTTTATTTGAATGATGATCTATATACTCCAGAATTTATTTGGTTGTTTTTATAATGATAAATATTTTTTAAGTCACTTCTATTGCAGAGCCAAAAATATTTTACCTCATTTATCAAACTGGATATAAAAAAATTCACTCAATAGATTATAAATGATTCATTATTTTGCCTTTTTCACCTCTGAGTAAAAATAATAATAAATATAGTTAAAAAAAATTGTTTGCAAAAATAGTTTTGTAAATCTGGTCTGAATGTTTCGTTGGTATTGGCCAATGGTAGATTGATTGATAAATTAGGCTGAATGTCTTTCCAGGCAAGTTTTGTTTTCCCACTTTGAATTTCAGATGTGCAATATGCAAAACTGGAGCTTATAATCTTAGTCATGGCTTCAAACCAAACTGAATCTAGCAAGGTAACTTTTTGACATTAAACTTATTTTAAAGTAAGTAAGAGCATGTAATTTTGGGTTTAAGGTATTCAATACCTTTGCAATAGTATGGAGTATTTAGTAATACAGGCAGAGTATTTCAGGGAAAATAGTCTATTTACATTTTTTATATATATATATATATATATATATAAAACAATGTCTAGGTTCATGTACTTTTCAGTTCGAGGAGTGAGAATCTGCTTGCTTCTGTGTCAGGAAACATTCATTACATCTGTATACACAATAGCTCGAGATCAACCATCAGCTGCACTGATTGTGGTCCTGAAATAGCTTGGCTGTGCTTACCGTGGTTCTTTCACCTTTTAGCCCCTCAGCCGGGCCAAACACTGACACTGACAAAATTCAAAACACACCAGCTAGAGAGGACTGTACAGAGCGCTGAGCTGGACATGCAGAGCTTGACCTTGTTAAAATGGTCATATCAGCAAAGTTGCTCTTGAGAGTTCACTGATAATATGAAGACTTGTGCTTGAGTCTCGAGAAAAATTTATATTCATGCTATATATATATATTAATCGACACTTAGGTATTTTGAAATGATGGTCTCTGTCAAATGGTAAAAGTTTCCCCATTATTTGCCATAGCCTCAAAACAAGCCAATTTCAGAAGCTTTTTGTTACAGAAATGAAAGTGCCGAGTCTGACATTGCATAGCACAGAATAAAAAAATAAAGAAAAGGAAAAGTGTCCTATTGTGAACAGAAAAAGAAAAAGATGACTAAAGAATGGCCAGATGGTAACAGCTGTTTGTACTCTGTGTCTGATCTACAGTGCCTTGCAGCATGGGAGTCTCTCATCCCAATCTTACAGGACAAACAGGAAGCCAAAGCAGAGACGAACTGAGCATGTACAGTATATGCATCACCTGCTCTTGGAGTCATGACCCGCTGAGATCAGGGTGAGCTCATTGCAGTTTTTCATGTGTTTTGGCCATCAGGGACCAAATGTCCCAGGGAGCAAGAGGTTGTGCTACACAAAGACTGTATGATATTTTGTTGCATTCGGATTTGTAAAATGTGCATTTTTTTTATTTTTTTTATTTATGAAATCCCCACCAAGCACCTCCTCTTTTCCTCCGGCCTGGAAGAACATGTAATTTAGTGTTCAACTGAAGCACAGCGAGACGGACCACAGAATGACCTGGAATTATCCTCCGATCTGTCGTGGACAGAAAAAAAGATGTACAGTTGCCATTCGCCAACAGTTTTCTTTTTCTATGCATTGCGTTTGCTCTCAGCATGGTTCCCTTTTATCGCTGCCTCACTATCGTCGTCGTCGTCCCGTGCATCATGAACATCAAGAGACCGGCCAAGGATCGTCTACATTCCTCTCACCAAAGTCCGATGTGTGTTGGTTTGTTTGTTTTGTTTCAGGAACACTACAGATCTGATGCTGTGAAATGACATGGGATCATATCCACTTTATTAAATTTCGTGATTTATGTTTTGGTTGCTTGCCTCTGAATGAAGATTGTCTCCTCAGCCCTACATGACCTCATGAAATATTTATGTTCCAGTGCTTTTCAAAAACAAATAAGAGCTTTTAAACAAGAGCTGCTAACGATATGAAATGCATTCAAAAACCACTCGGGGAGTAATTTCTTTCTCACAGCGATGTAATTTCTCAGCAGGACATAAAATATAAGGTCTTTTGGATTTTTTGTTTAGGCAGTATTAATATAAAGAAGCACTAATTGGGAATTTAAAAACATTGTATTAATATACATTTCTTAGCAGGGGTTTAAGGTTTAAGACATTTTGGTGTGTTGTTGCTGCTGGGGAGCAAAAACGTAAAGGGAATAAATACTTTATTAATACAGCTACATGTCGCTTACATGAGTATGTCTTGAAAACTACACAACAAAAATTCGACATAACACGTTAAAAGACTAATTTCCACAGGTTTAAGTTGTTTTGAACGGTTTGGTTTGTTGTTATATCATTTGATGTAAAGGGACACAAGTACTTCATGACCACTGATAAAACCGTAAACATTTTGTAAAGACTTGTTACAACAGTTTTGCCATGAGGGCTTTGTTCAGTTCCAAAATATCACAACACACAAGTCATGTGATAACATTCTGAATTATATATGTACTGAATTCTATAACTCTATCATGCCATTCCATCGAAGTACACAGTCATCTATCATGACGCTTTAACGCAGTTGGACAAAAACGACAAAAACTTCCCAAAAGTTGTTGAATACTGAATTAAGCCTTTATAGATTTATGTCGGGTCATAAGAGGACCTTATGTCAGCTGGACATCATAATGGACAAAGCCAGTCTTTTATGACGGCTGATGAATATCTGATTGAATCTTTATAAATGTTCATATTGCTTTATGTGAAATCATAACACTACCTTATGTCAATTTCTTTGCGAAAGCTGCTGCATGTTGATTATTCCTTTATACATATGGACATAGGTTTTACGTCAAGTCCTGACACAAAATGAATATCGATTTGACTGGACAAGACCACTGTTGTGTATTGGGTTAAGCCTTTTAAAAATGTTAATATTGCTTTATGTCTGCTGACATGACGGCTTTAGATAGAGCATTATTGGAAAAAAAAAAATCTGCTCCCACATTTTGGAACGGAATGTTCTCTCTCTCTCTCTCTCTCTGTCTGTCTGTCTGTCTGTCAGTCTATGGAAACACTTACCCTCACCAAGTACACACACCGAGTCATTGGTTAAAGTTTGAATTATGCTCCTGCTGGAAAGTTTATACACACTACACTTGACGGTTAGAAACGTTGATATAACAACAGTCTCGAGATGATATATGGTGCCAGTGCACAGTATGAGCATTCCTGCCGACCCTGCTACACACCGCTGAGCCTCTGAAAAGCTGTCTCTATTCTGTATGTGCGTTATTCACAGCTTAAACTACAGCCTGTGCCAGTCATGTCTCGGTACTCCACAGGGTCTGCGTTCGTCTCTTTCTTTTAGCTGTTAACAGGCCAGCTGTTGTCCAGAACTAATAGGGCTTTACTGTCGTCATTATTCTGTTGTGTGCATTTTAAGGGAAAGCAAATCATGTTTGTTCAGAACTGCAGTTGGGATTATAACATGCATTGGAGAAACGAGTTACACTGCTGTGATGAGAAAAAACGTGATGTATTTGTCTTAGGATATTGCACTCATCTCATTAGAAAGTGCTTTAAAGACCTTATCCCTTGTTTTTTTTCTCTGAGTGCCTGTTAGGGGTTCTCAAGGACTTGACATGTAAACCTTTTACTTTTTAATTATTTCAAACTTGCAGTGTCACAATTAGGGTGTAGGTTATTGTTAATAAAAGAGCGAGATCAGCCTGATGTTAGTTAGTGCTGTATAATAGATTTAAACAAGCCACTCTGGCGCCATCTGCTGGACAATAATCCTGCACTTCAGCTCTTAAAGGAAAACTCCACCTGGAAACACAGTTGAATATGCTTATACTGTATTGTGATGTGCGCTTAGTGATTTTGGTGGGGGCACTCGAATGAAGCTTTGGAAGCACAAACTAAAGAACTAAAAATGCCACTACAGTACACTGCAGTCTTGGGTAGAGATGAAGCTCCCATTAGCACCACTGCCAGCAAGGAGACAATTGGCATTATGGGTAATGTAGAAAACAAAGTGAACAAGACTTTACATCAAACACTACCAATTACATCTACCACTACTATTAATTCACTACCGTAAATTAATTCCGACGATTAATATGCAAGCTGTTCAATGTGGAATTTTCCTTTAAGGTCATAACAATGTAGAACGGTTTCATCAGTGTATTTGAAATCAGTAGTTTCTGGTATGGTTTAAATGACACTCCAAGTTCCACTTCTAATAACCAAAACGTTCTGCTTTCTTTTAATCTCTTTAAAGGTTCTGTGAAACATTTGTGTGATAATTAAGGCAGCTACACTACACGAGTTGTTTGTGACTTTGTAACAATGAATTTATTTGGAGTTTAGAGGAAGTGATTAATACACTCAGCCTATGTAAATCGACCAACTGAATTTATCCTTTATTATTATGGTAGACACGGAGGCAAGTTCATCAGGTTTCATGAGCAACAGTGTAAGCTTTTTTTTTTTTTTTTTGGTAATTATGTAAATTGTTTTCTTGCTTGAAGGCTGTGTGTTTGGTTGTAAATAGCGTTTGTCAGTCTGAATTGACTTTTTTTTTGGTAATGTTGACATGAAACTGCTTTTGTAAAACTATCTTTTAAGCGAGTCAAAGTCTGTATGAGGCTGAGGGAAGACGTAAAATATGGTGAAGTTATTTTTTGGTAGTAATATAATTTATAGACCAAAAAAGGTTTTTAGCGCTCAGTTCAACCCCTAATTTTCCTTTGTGTGAATTGTTTACTGTAAAATTAAATAAATGTAAATGTCAGTGTTTCAATTACAGGAAAATGACATTGATGTTTTGAAGCTATATCTTTAATGAACATATTTTAAATATTGAACCTATTAAAGAGGATTGTGCTAATGCTTTTGGGATAGTTTGTGTATTCATTTCTTTTTTTATTGAAAAAGTTATACATTTAGGGTATATTCCCCCAAATCATACACTCCAATGTTTTCACTTTCAAACAATTTCATCAAGCTTCTTTTTGTAATACATATTTTTCTTTAAAAAAAAAAAAAAAAAGTTACTAGATGGTGTGTGTAAATGACCTACTGAATAAAAGGCACCCCACAGTAATCCAAGACAATTATTCTTATACCTTTTTGTGCATTTCCATTCAAAGTAATTTCAAATAAAATAACACTAACTAAGGAAGACCTAAAAAAATATACAAGTAACATCCACACCACAACGTACCAGTGAAGTGAAATAATAACAATAAATAATAAATCAATTAACTTCGTAATCGGTATTTTATTTGGTCAGGCTTGTAGTGGATCCCGAGATAGGACTCTCCCTGGGTATGACACGAGCCCATCACAGGGCACCATATACATACACACTCACACCTAGGGACAAGTCAGCATAGCAGTTCCACCTACTAGCACGTTTTTGGAAAGTTGGAGGAAACCGGAGAACCCAGACGAACACTGGGAATCTGTGAAACACTGCACAGCCAGAATGTCAAGCTCAGGATTAACCTGAAGCTTCAATTCCCTTATAACCTGTCGTAGCGTTCCTGCCTTGCAGTACGACAGCCGACAATGCTGCAAAAAATAAAATGTACATTATATTGCAGAATGACAAACTTTTTAGTCATGTGATAAAGTTGATTAAGCTTACCTGGTGGGAATCATGGCAAGGAATGTTATGATGCTGGATAAAGTGAAGACGAACCCCGGAAGGATGTGCAATGTAGCCTGGTAGACCTGGGTGTAGATAGGAGTTGTAGCTAGACCTGCCAACAGGAAAGACAACTGGAGCCCTGTGAAAGTCTTTCCTGTGGGTGACAGAAAAACAAAATAAAAATAGACTTGCACACAAACCAAAAAAAAGTGAAACACTGCTCAACAGCATCACCTAGTGGTCAAGTGGGGGTTAGTGCACTGTAATTCCACAATGAGCATTGTTTGATTCCTAGGGACGGGATGCATTACCAGACCCAAGCCTAGAACCGTTTTCAAGTTGTGTCCAGATCATATTGTCTGCAGACTACATGATTTTGCCTGTCGGGAAGCATTGGGTCGAATTTGACATTCACTGTTTGCCTAAAGAAGCCATATAATACTGTGTTAAAAGACTTCTCTGGGCTCGGTCTTATCTGAGATGGACAGTGGTATACTGGAAACATGTTTTGTGATCTGATGAGTCAACTTTTTGGAAACAACAGCCATCACGTTTTCTGGGTCAAATAGGTAAAGCACCATCCTAAATGTAATCAGCGTCAATTCCAAAAGCCAGCATCAGTCTTTATATTGGATGCGTCAGTGCCTGTGGCATGGGGAAACCTCATATCTGCGAGGGCAGAACTTTAATGCAGAATATGTTTTTTTTTTTTTTGGCACAACATATGCAGCCATGCGAACACAATCTTTTTTTTTTTTTTTCAGAAAATTCTATAAAAATACTATAAATATGAATATTTATAGTATTTTCCAGCAAGACCATGCCAAACTACATTCTGCTTGGTTTAAACATGCAGGGATGCTAGACAGGCCTGCTTAGCAACAAAGTATCAAGACCTTATACTGTACAATTACGCAGCTGAAGACCTGTATAATGAAAGAATGGGGGTCAAATGGTTAAAAAAAAAAAAAAGTGTTAGTTACAGAAATGGTGATGCTACAAATTGGGAAATAGTCAACTGTCCCAACTTCTTTTGGATTATGGTGCAGCCACCAGGTTTAAAAAAAAAAAAAAGTGCATATTTTCAAAAACAATTAAATTCACATGCCAAATCATCAAATAATGGGTTGATGACTCCCTTTTGTTTTTATTGCCTATTTCCATAGTGTGCCAACTTTATTGGAATTTTGCTTATACAATCCCAGTTGTACTGACATTGTATATCCTGAAATAAATAAATTAATAACAGCATTGACAATGTGGTGGTGCTTGAGCAGCTTTAATCCCTCACTTGACCTCTACATGTGCAATTTCCTTATTGTTAAACTGGTTAAGTTAGATGGAATGACTTCACATCTTCTGCTTACTTCTAGTTTGTACATCCCTTATGAATCACACTCATGAACTTTTGCCTTCAGTTGTAATAATGAGTAATCCTGGACACCCAAGCTAAGCACTAAATACTGTATATTTAAAGTGAAATATAAAGTACTAGAAGACCAAATTTTTCTGGACACTTGCTCACTGCACCCACAAGTGGTTCTTCCTCAAAGTTTCCACAATCTCACATCTGTATAAAGTATATTTGTAGTCTTAAGTATTACAATTCGACTTTACTGAATTTATAGGGGCGAAACATGCGTCAGACATAAAATGTGGATGAAGACATGGTTTAGCAATGTTGGAGTGGAAAAAAATAGACAGACTGGACCTTTTTGGATGAACTCAAACACTGACCGCATGCAGGCATTCTTACCCGACATCAGTACCTGACCTCACTAATGTCCTCCCTATTTTTAAATGAAGACAACACTGTAATTATAATGATTTAAAATGTTAAGTTGTTAAGTTTTATTTATTTTTTTTTAAAAGAGGTTAGAGAGTAAATTCCAGGACATCAGATGATATCAGATGAACACAAAAAACTTGGAAAGCCAGCAGGGATTCACTCAGAGGAGAATCACATGCTGTCAACCTGATATTTTTGTCTGTTGGCTCAGAAGTCTTTGCCAATAAACACAATGGATAAACGAGCCCCTAGATTATTTAACAGAACTGTATAACAGTTTTTTTTTTATTTTTTATGCAGCACTACAATAAATTAAGTTTATTAATATACATAATAGTATTTAATGAGTTTAAAATAAACATACCAATTTTACCATTATTTATTTTTGTTGAACTTGCATATTTCAAGTGGAAATTCTGCCATGTAAGTAAGTATGTTGATACACTGCTGGTCAAAATAAATAAATAAATAAAAGTGTCCAAATTATTGGGCTGCATCAAGCAAAGAGAACAATCAAGGAAATTTTAAATTATTGGGACCACTTCTTGTTGAGACTAAACAGGAAAAAAAAGGCTTAAATTTGCTAAGGAGCGCAAGGATTGGACTCTGGAGCAATGGAAGAACGTCATGTGGTCTGATGAGTTTAGATTATCCCTATTCCAGAGTGAAGAGTGTGTCAGTGTACTGTAAGTAGGGAAGTGCATGGACTGACGCACGCATCAAGACTAGTGGCCACTGTACAAGCCGCTGGAGACAGTGATATGATGTGGGGGTTTGCTTCAGTTGGTCTGGTCTAGACTCAGCAACGTTATGTGCAATTAAAATTAAGTCAGATGACCTGAATGTACTGAATGACCAGGTTATCACATCTATTGAGTTTTTCTTCCCTGATTTCACAGGCATATTCCAGGACTAGAATTGTGAACGTGATTCTTGGAGCATGAGGAATCATTTCCATACATGAATTAGCCGCCACATTGTGTGCTGTAATCAAAGCTAAAGTGGTGATTGGCGACTTTTTATTTTTCAGCCAGGCAGTATATTTAAATGGTAGAACTGAATCTGAAAAGATTATGGATTTTTGACGATATTACACCTCTATTTTATAAAAGGGATCTTCCAGAGTAAATTAACACTCTTAGTTCTCGCCCCTACTTATTTATTCTGGGCTTCACACCAGTGGTGCTGAGATGAAGACGGGCCGCTGCAATGTTCCTTTCCTCAGAATACCAAAACACTTTCTCAGCATTCAGACAAGGTTCCCTTCCCATTTGTGGACTTTCACTTCTCCTTTTCCCTCAGGCTTACCAAATACACTTTTTTTTTTTATTTATTTTAAACCAAACAAAGCCCTGAACTGTACAGCTTTAACCACCGGAACGTAACCGTTACAATGAGTCAGCTTGTTCGCAAAAACAATAATGTATCACATATGAATGCCAAAAGATTAAGGGTGGAATAAGACGTACCATATGATGATCCTCGGATCTGCTTGGACAGTAGTGAGCGGATGGTGGGCATGGGGATCAGCGCAAACAAAGTGAGTGTACGAGCTGTAACAATGAGAGGAAAAAAGTTATATAAAATACACAACAGCTCTTTTGTGAGTTCACAGCTTTGGTAACACACAGTGTTGAACCTGCTAGAACAGCATTTATTTTTTTTCAGTATATAATAATGCCTTGTGATTGATCTCGGTTGACTCCTTTGCTGAATGATCTTCTCATGAATTTTGCCTAAAAGTCAACATGCTAGCAATCTTATTGACATCACTGACTGCTGGTTTCCCCATCTCAGTTCCTCTTTTGTAAATTTGGCAGATTGATGTGTTATTGTGATTTCTACATTGCCTGCTTTTCTCACCTTTAAATGCAGGAATGAATTTATAGAAGAACCAGTTATTAAGAAAAAAAAAAAAAGTTGGCCAAGCCTGTTCCTGACGTGTTTAGCTCTAATTCCAATCTAATACACTCAATCAGGCGAATTGAGGCCTTCAACTGCCATCTAAATACTGGAGTGATTATACTCTTTTACTCCTATGTCTCAAGAATTGTTGATGCTATAAATCTAATCTAATCTCCTCTCATCACAACTGCCTGGGTCTGTGTATATAAAGATGATTAATATCTCTTACTTACTGTATATTGAGCAATAAGTTCTGTGCTGTATTGTATTGCAGTGTAGGTATTGCTGTGATTGTTTCTGAATCATAGAAACATCATAGCCTGTTTCTGGTCAGTTAGTCTAAACCCCCATCCCAGTCTTACACAATTATATGCATATTCTTTAAGGTGACTTAAAAAAATTAAAATAAGATGGATTTAACTATTGCATTCACATTTGCACATCGTCCTTTCCCCATGTAATTTGAATTTGATAATGATTGACCATTGCAATAAAGTTCCAAATTTTACATACTGGACATACAGTTCATCTGACTAAGTCACAGACATGCTTTTAATAAATAATTCCGGTCCTGCATTGGGCTAATAGTTCATTCAGAAAGCAGAATTTTAAAAGTCAAAGAGATTCTTAAACCAGTGTCTTCGACTTTGGTAGTCTGTTTAAAAATTTAAAATAAAATAAAAACTTGTACAATACACTTACCTTTTGCTAGGAAAAGCATTATGTCGCATTTCATTACTGACATGCCACTAACTATGAAGGACTGATTTTTTATTTTTTTTTAACTAGGTTAATATTGTCTAGTTAATAAAAAAAATATGTTTGATAGCAAATTAGCATCTATTTTACAAAAATAAATTAAGGTTTGTAAATGCACTTTAAGTAGTTTAACCTAAACATACCAATTTTTACCATTTGTTCAACTTACATATTTTACCCGAGTGGAAATTTTTACCTTAATTTAAGTATGTTGATGCGTAACTCATGACTATTTCCTCAGTGTAAAGCCTAGACCACTTCGGCTTAGGAAGGTTGTTACTTAGTTGATCAACTGGACTAACATGTTCAGGACAGGATAAAATCAAACACCAGGACCGGGATTAGAATTCTGTGTCCTGAGTCCATTCTACAAAAATGGTGGAAAGAGCTGTCAATTAGATTTTCTGATGACAAAGTCATTTAAATGAACATAGAGACATTACTTGTATATGTTTAGAAAATATAGAATGTACCTTTAATCACTAAATATGTTTACTTTAATTCATTTTTTTTTAAGAATTTTTTTTTTTTTAAAGAAATGTCTCGTCACTTTAATCATAGATCAAAGTGGGACCATATACTTTTCATCTAAAGATTTTTTCCCATGAAATAAATCAGATTCACAGTAACATCAATATCTTATAAAGTAAGTTAAACACTACAATCATGAAATGATAATTGATATCATTCGTAATATGAAATAAATATCAGTCACCCCAAACTATGTAATTGGTGTTACTTTAACACAAAATGTTTGAATTTTATTTATTTATATTTTGAGATACATTAACATTTATCATTTTATTTACAGTTTTATGCAAAGCTTTTAAATCAGCCATTGGTCTTATTCATTTAATAATTATAGCGGTCAAAAAAAGGGACATAAAAACTAATTACATCCAATAGTTAATTAATTTTGACATAATTGAAAACCATATGGTCTTACACTCAAACACTCCTGCTTGCTCAGGACCTGGAGCCTATCCTAAGAGGCTGAGGGCACGAGGCAGGTTACACCTTAGACAGGGTTCTAGTCCATCGCAGGGCGCGCACCTTTCCGGGAGGCTCATTCACACACACGATGGTCAATTTTTGAACGCCAACGGGAGAACATGCAAACTCCATGCATACTGAATCGAACCCGGACCCTGGAGGTGCAAGCCAGTGCCAACCACTATGCCACAGTGGTCTTACACATGGAAGCCATTTTGTATATAGTTATGATTTTTCTTTAAATTTGTCATTGGTGTTACCAGGAAGAGAAGTAACACCAGTTATTAAATGTATTTAAAAACTCTACTTTCTGTGGACTCGAAGTTTTAATAATAAGTTATTATCAAAAAAAGAAGAAATACATTTAAGGACATTTTTATGACCCAAATCCGACCTTTTCTATAAAATTACCCTCTTAAGACCTTTGCCTCCACTACCTTCGAGTCATTGCGTGAAGGATTTTGTCTAATGTCTATACCACTCTATCATGTGTACAAGATTGCGGGAGCCTGAAGCCTATCCCAGGAGACCTTGGGCATAAGTCTCCTGCAACACACACGCACACAAACAATCTGGGAACGCCAATTAGCCTAATCTACATGTCTTTGGACTGTGGGAGGAAACCAGAGGAGTACCAAGAGGAAACCCACCAAGCATGGGGAGAACATGCAAAATCGAACCAGGACCCTACACATGGAAGCCATTTTGTAAATAGTTATGATTTTTTTTTCCCTCGTCAGGGAGAGAAGTAACACCTGTTATTAAAGGTATTTTTAAAAGTGCATTAAGCTCTACTTTTTGTGAATTTAAGTTAAAAAAGAAGAAATTAATTTCAGGAGATTTTGTTTTATCATTCATTCCAAATTTCCCCTTTTTCTGTAGAATGACCCGCGTAAACCCTTTGCCTCCACTACCTTCGGTGTATTGCGTAAAAGGAAAAGCATGAACGACTTGTTCTAGTGAGTTGACTGGTTTGCATTTAGGCCTACCTAAAAAATACATGGCGGTGGTCGTAACAAACGTCATGAAGTAGATGCCCGTGAGGAAGGAGATCATGCCGATCAGGATCATGCTGGTGTCGCTCAGAGAGCACCGTGTGAACAGCTTCACGCCGAGGAAACTGGTGATGAAGATGACCGAGCCGGCGGCGTTCCCGTAGCCCACCTCCGCCGCGGTCCAGCTCAGCGGCTCCACCAGCACAAACACGTTGAGGATCTCCACGCCGCCCGCCACCGCCACGTCGTACAGGATGCCGGCGGTGAACAGCAGCGCGATGTTGACCGTGTCGCGGTTCAGGACGCCGAAACTGTCGTTATCTCTCCTCTCCTCCGCGTCCGGGCTGCGCGTGCTCACCTGCAGGACGCACGTCGCGTAGACGACGCACAGAAAGTAGAGCAGCACGCTCAAGCACGAGAGCAGAACCCCTTGCTTGTTCCCGAGCGCGTAGAGCTGGAACAGGTGACCTGATGCCAGACTCCCCAGGAAGCCCGCGAGACCGTAGACGAGCTCGATGCGCATGATGCGCAGAGACCGCACCTCCTCGCTGGTGCTCAGGGACACCACGACGATCACGCCTGGCCAATAGGTCGAGAAGCCGCCGCAGAGCCCGTTCACGACGGGAGCCGCGTACATCACTTCCACCCTCCAGTCGAAAGCTATGACGAACAGGAGCAGCGACCGTGAAAAAAAGTAACCGAACAGAGGAACTAGAACAGGAACTTTCCGGTAACCCCGGTCTGCAATTCGCGACAGCAGGAGCGCTGGGATGATCGGAACCACCTTGGTTAGGATGTTAAAGATCATGTAAAAGTTTGCGATCGACTTCCGACCGTGCTGTCCTCCGGCTGTTAGGTTCTCGTAGCGCTGCTTCACAACCATCTGTAGGCCGGTGTCGAAGAACGAGCTGGCGACCTGCGCGCAGAAGACCACAGGCTCCAGGTGGCTCCGGCGGAACGCCATGCGTCAGGCACGACAAGAGAGACGGTAAGAAACCAGGCGGCGAAACTTTCTCTCATTTAGAGTTACCCAGCTTTAATTTCGCTTCCGCAATTTCGTCACACCCACAGACATCTCGCACTCACCAAATTCCCTACACACCACAAACAGCAGCCAGTTAATGAGTCGGTGTCGGAGAATGAAGCAGTGTGAGAACATTTCCGTGTTTTAACTCAAGTGGGTTGGAGAAAACAGACCGCGTCATTCATCCACGGGGAAGTTGCGCACGTTAAAAACACTTCGAGATTAGTCATGATTTGCAAAGATAAAGGACAAATTCACACTGGACCAGTGTAAATATGTGTTAGGCCTATTTATAGGCTGATATGAGCTTCAATTGTGCAAATTATTATTATTAATTATGAAAAACTTAATTGAACTTCTGTTACTGTTTATCTGGTTTCACTCTGACTGATGATTTCCTAATGGGGCCAAAACATGGTACTGATGCTCTACAGTAGGTGAAAAAGTGAATTTTCAGATATGATCATATAACACCATTTTTCATAATACTTGATGCTTCTTATCATCTGGTCCATGCTTCATTTTTTTTTGTAAATATGCAAAAAATTTATATTTTTATCAGATAAAAAGAACACATTTGCTAAATAAAATTTCATGCCCTTTGATGTAGTGTCTGTAACCTTGGCTGATTTAGATTTCACCTGAAAAAGTGTATCATTCTAAAATGTAAAATTGTTAAGATATTGCAACATGAATTTGACACTACAGATTTTTTTGCTTTTTTAAACAAGCAAGTGTTTAAGCAACACTTTTTACAGGTCATATGCTTCTAGAAGCTTACACCAATTCAGTATCAGTACGAATAAAAAAATATGAATTATATGCATTTAAAATTATTATTGTTTGAAGCGACACTGGAAAAAATGGCCATTTTTGGGGCACATATAAAATCTTCTCTCTAAAATGGCTGAAGTTGAAAACTTCAACTTGAAATTTTTAGGGGAGCATTATTTTTCACTTTAGTGTTCCATAAGGTGGAAATTTGTCTCTACCCAAATAGAGTAATGCTGCACCACTTAAGTCCTTAAAGGTGACCAATTATGCAAAGTTTATGCACTTTTTCATCATTTTGGATAGTCACGTGGGTCTCTCTTGGGACATTGGTGGCTCAGTGGTAGATTTCTTGCCTGTCATGTTGAAGTAAAGCCTGGGTTCAGTTCCCACTCAATGCCCAAGAATGCCCACCCCAGTCGTTGGATGCAGTGCCTGGCCAGTAGGTTGAGAAGCCGCCGCAGAGACCATGGGAACTTCTACCCTCCAGTCATAAGCTATGACAAACAAAAGCAGCGACCGTAAAACAAAGTAACTGGTCAGAGGAACTACTACATGAACCTTCCAGGAGCCACTGGATCCAATGGTGGTCTCAAGCCTAGATAAAAAGCATCATGAAGGGTATCCTGAGTAAAACCTGTGATAAAGTTGTGTGTGGATCAGATAGTCCACTGTAAAGACCCCTCGATTGGAGAAAGACCAACATGGATTTCTATTGTGTCACACACACACTTCAACTTTCAAAAGCTTCAAAGCGTCAACTCCGTCATCTTGCTTATCTTATAGATCTCTAACTAAGCTGAATTTTTAAAATAACTCAGCACACCAATGTCATTTACAGGAACTGCATTCTTTTGCTCTCTCCACTACTTCTGATGGATGTGATAAGAAGCCCTTGCTCTTTTGTTTTCGGATGCTAAAAGCAAAATCTGATCATGATCTCATTCACCATGGGACCAAAAGTTTGTGGATACGTTGCCCATTGCAATCAGAATGCTGCAAATTTGGAAGCACACAATTGTATAATAAGTCTTTGTACGCTGCATTACAGTTTCACTTCATTGGAACTAAAAAGCCCTTAACTGTTAACAAAACAAGGTTCATAAAGTCTGCTTTTCCTACTTTTTCTCTCTTTTTAGCTATGCAGTCAAAGCTAGTAGTCCCTGCTTGCACTTTGCACAAAACGCACATTGACTTTATCCATTATGTGACTGTTGAGCCACACATGGTGATCTGGAGAAACCAGTGATCCTAACCAATTCTGCCCTCAGGACCTGCCTGATCCATCCTGATGCCCTACTTCTGGTTTCATCATGTGGAGCTTACTCACTGCTGATGAGGATAGCCACATGTGGTCTGCTTAAAACATGTGATTACTGAGGACAGCTCCACCATTAAGATGGCTTTGGACTGCATTTGATACAAAGTTTTATGATTACTTATGAATGTAGTTGCTTTGATAATTCAGTCTTTAGAACTGAAATTGCCATAAACATTTTTTTTTACCTCACGTCTCTATCAGAAACAGATGGTAACCTCAATAACATAAACGTCATGTTAATCACTCACTCATTGTCTATACCACCTTATCCTGTATACTTGGTCGCAAGACGCCTGGAGCCTATCCCAGGAGACTTAGGGCACAAGGCGGGATACCCCCTGGATAGGGTGCCAGTCCATCGCAGTACACACACACACACACACACACACACACACACACACACACACACACACACACACACACACACTGGGCAATTTGGGAACGCCAATTAGCCTAATCTGCATGTCTTTATCCTGTGGGAGGAAACCGGAGTACCAGGAGGAAACCCACCAAGCACGAGGAGAACATGCAAACTCCATGCACACAGAGGCGGGTATGGAATCTGGCCTTTAATCAAACTCGGCCCCTGGAGGTGCAAGGCGACAGTGCTACTAACTAAGCCATCATGCCACTTCATGTTATTTAAAAGGAAAGATGAAGGGGTCCTTTGGAGTCTGGTTCCTCATGCTGTAAATTAAGAATGCTTCCAAAAATAGAAGTGTTAAAATTTTTTTCAATGAACAAAATGTAAAGTAAATGAACAAGACAAAAAAAAAAAATTCTAATCAGTATTTGGCATCACCACCCTTTGCCTGTAAAACCAGCATTGCCATCAATTATTCTTGGTACATTTGCACACAGGTTTTGAAGGAACTGGGCAGGTAGGTTGTTCCAAAAATCTCAAAAACTAACCATAGATCTTCTGTGTATGTAGGCTGTTCATGTAGTCCCAGGCTGACTCAATGATGTTGAGAGCTCTGTGGGGCCCAAACCATCCCTTCTAGGACTCCTTGCTCTTCTCTAATCATTAGATTTTTTTTCCCCATCTATCTCTTGACTTGTTCCTACCTCTCCTGTGATCTTAGTTTCGCTCAAATTTGTTAATAATATGACACCACATACAAACCGGATTCCAAAAAAGTTGGGACACTAAACAAATTGTGAATAAAAACTGAATGCAATGATGTGGAGAT
>JAQMYJ010000009.1:19208523-19227639 GCA_030014305.1 Clarias laeviceps
TCCACATCATTGCATTCAGTTTTTATTCACAATTTGTTTAGTGTCCCAACTTTTTTGGAATCCGGTTTGTACATTCAAGTTAAGTGTCAGAGTGGATGGTTTTAGAAATGTTGACGGATGATGACATGATGACTTTTTACAAGTCAGATACTCATTCAGTCAGCTATATTGTCAGTATGATATTACCTACCTATTTTTAGACACGAGCTACCTTCTATGTGCATCGCCTTATTTATCAGTGCTCAGTTTCTCAAAAAACTAAATACTCATTATATTCAATCAGAGAGACATTATTTACTGTGTCATTTCAGTTTATGTAATAGTAGCATTTATACTTATATGTAGAGTCATGGTGTTTCCTTTGTACAACCAGTCTGTCTTGATGTTTTTTCCCCCCAAAGTCCAAAACATTGGTTCAAGCTAACGAGAACCTCATGATAAATCATTTGGACTGCTGTCCACCTTTTAAATACCTTTGCTACGATCTTAGAAATGTCCTTGCTTAGCAAAAGCACTGCTTTCGTTATTAGTTTTGGTATCAACTATATAAGAATTCCAAGCACTACCTAACAGGCACACACACAGACAAGACAAATGAACTCACTGGATGTAGACTAGAGCATTGAACACCATTTCTTATAAAAGATCTATTAAGCTCATGAGATTTACATAATTTTCATCTTCATTAAAGCTTCATTCAGCGAACACATGTGTCCCGTGCCTGAAAGACCACTTTCATTAGGACAGAAATATTTGATTTTAGAATAGGAATTCTCATAAGAGGTAGATGTGTTAATTAGTACCAAAAAATGAAAAGTTCTGCCAATCCATGCCAACTTGCAAAGTACAAGAGTGGCAACATTTTTTACCATTAATTTGGGACTTGTACATATTTATTAATGTTGCACAATTAATAGCATAAAAATTACAAAATGGAAATGTGCATTTAATTAATCGCAAAATTTTAATCTGGTAATTTATGTAGAGTTTATAAATATGTTTGTTTTTTATGACTTGTAGGGTGATAAATATTAGCAAAGATTCTCTTAATCATTTGTGCCATTATTTGCTTTTAGCCTAGATAAATAATTTTAGTCGTTAAATATTGAAGTAAAATAGTTAATAATTTTTTTTGACACATTGCGATTTAACTGCGATATGTACCTAATGAATTGTCTACAGTAATAAGCAAATTCTCTTGTACCAAGAGGATCTTATGACCAATAATCAAAATTTTGTATTGTCAGAAACATGCTTTATATATTTATACTATTTTATCTTATATTTTTATATTAAAGTTCACAATGTTATTAGCAGGTTTCAGTAGCAACATCATGCTTTTAGATTTTAAAAAAAATTTTATTATTACTTTTTTGTTTGGATTTTTCCCCCCGGATTTTCTCCCTAATTTAGTCGTGTCCAATTCCTCCCTGTCACTAGGTCTTCCACATTAAGGCTACTACCACTCAGCCGGGAGAGCCGAAGACTATCACGTCTTTCCTCTGAACCACGTGACGCCAGCCGACCGCATCTTTTTCGAACTGCTCACTCATGCACCGTTGGGGGCGGCGTAACACACTCGGAGGACAGCGCTATCCGCTCCTTCTGTTTGCGTGAGCTCACAGACGCCCCGATTGGCTGTAGAGCCGTGATTAATGTGGGAGCACTAGGGTTAGGGTTAGGGTTTGATGTGATTTGTCATGGCAGTGGCATCACAGATAATGCGATAATATAACCCAGTAACATAAAAATGTAAAATATTTACTTAAATTAAGAAGCATTTTATGAAGATCCACAGATCATAATGAAGACCTAACCCCATTTGTGCATTTTGTTTTTAATGAGAAAATAATTATATATGCGTTTAAGTGTAAGCCTTACAATTACTATAAAACAACATAAGCAGAATATATTAACATACAATAAGTGGTTAACAAATTAACAGAGCTTAAAAAAAAAAACAGGTGATTTTGCCACTTCACAAGTAAAAAAAAAAAAAAAACAAGGAAAAAAAGCTACTTGCAAAAATAAGAGGCCTTCATTTTTTAAGAGTATATTCGCAAACAGAACAACATTCTGTGAACATAGGTTTTTCTAAAAATAATATTAACATATTTCAAACTGTCATTTTAAATGAAAAAGTACTGTCTGTATTGGTAGACCGAGGGGGGCATCTAACAATCTCAGACAAGACAAATTTCCTGATTGTTTTTAGGTCCACTGGCTGATCAGATGATTGTTTTTCCAATATAAATATCATGCATTGAAAAAAAGAAAAAAAAAAAAGCCGAAACACTACAAAGTCATTGATAATAACTGTATGTGTTGTAGAGCTTGTTTGCCCATTTAAGGTTTCCTCTAATGCCCTCTCTTCTATTACACTGCATGTTTTTCAGAACATACTGTAGCTTCGGGTCATAATAAAGTAAAGGCTGCTTTATTTCCAGATTTTGTAAGAACACACTTCTTTGGAAAGACTAGGCATCAACACAGTCAAAACCAGCTGAAAAACACTTATTTATAAATTTTATTTACCTAGTTTAAACTTCTCACGTGTGTGTGTGTGTGTGTGTGTGTGTGTGTGTGTGTGTGAATATATATATATGGCAAATAATTAGCACACAAGTTGCTACTCCGGATGTCCTGAAGACCTTTGCATATACTGTATTCCTGTTTAATCAGACACACATCCATGCTCACATGCACACTCTCGCCCAAACACACGTAAATGGCTATACCTTGCAGAAATGCACATACATCATAGCAATAAAACGGCAGTCTTCATAAAACTATGCCTCATTTATAGATAGACTGTAAATAGTTCACTGCACAAAGAAAAATATTTCCCTCTTATATTATTCCGAACATCTGCCTACTAGTCAAGTCCCATAGCACATCGAAATATCTGAAAGAGAAAATGTATTTCATATGGTTCTTGATTCATTGCTTACAGTCGATCCAGCCAGACTATTATATCACACGACCCCCCCAAAAATAAAAACACTATCATGATATTATAACCAAACCGAAACAATCTATGACAGATGTTTTCTCTGTGACTGCGTGCTCTTATTACAGCCACATCGCAGGGACACTTAATAGCTGATTGGAACTGATAAAAGAAGTGAAAAGCCCACAGCTACACCATGGATAAGCTTGACCAACCTGATCTATGAGAGAAACTCCTGCGAAAACATCTTTGTCAATATTTTATCAAATGAAAAAATCGTTATCGTTCAATCATCATCATTGTCTCTTCGTCACGTCTTATCACATCACAGGACACCGTCTAAAAGAAAACGGTGATTTCACACTCACAGTTGTGCCTAACATAAAAAACAACAACACATATTTCTTATATCAAGGCCTGTGTGTATTAACTACTGCATTTTCAGTAATATACTATAAGTTTGTAAAAAAAAAATGGAAAAAAGCTTTTGCAAAAGTCTGATGAATGAGTGTTCTTGTAACAGATGTTCTTTCAGGCATAAAATCCATATCTCTCCATCCATACCTTCTTTGGGTGGAACAAGAGTCAAGAAGAATATCTCATGAACCTTTGTTGAAGGATGTTGCTGTTTTGTTCTCCGCAATGCATTCTTCCTTATTGACGGTGTGTCCGTGTCCACCATCGGACTGCACCGTGGTCCATTGTCAATTTGCTGGTGAAACGTCACTCCCCACTTTCGAATGTATACAATTATCTACAAAGCACTCGTATAACATTATTTCACTGCATCGCATTTACACGTTCTAATAAAACCTGCTAAAACAAGGCAAATACACAGTATAAAAGAGAGACGGTTCATATAGCTTACTAATAAAGTGTTTACTTTATATATAAAACTCCAGAGAGAGGGATTAATTAAAGTGTTTTTGTGAAAGGAATAAAATTTTTTCATTGCTAGTGCTTCTAAACACCTGTATTGCTATTGTCCTGTTCATTTACATGAACCCCCCCCAAAAAAATACATCACTACATCACCCTTGTACTGTATATGGTGTAGAGCACTCGCTGTACTCAATAAGTATTGCCTGATTCGTGGTTTCCTTCATTATTGGCCTGTTATAGGAAAAATCTCCAGCAGATGGTCGGTGAGTGTCTTGGTGTTGGTTATATTCATCTCAATCTGGCAACCCTGACTGTACTTGCATAATTCAATACATCTTACATACATTTTATCACATGTGATAACATACTTAGTAAAAGATTACTGTGTCCAGCCATACAACTCAAAGGGAAACTGAAAAAAGGGGAAAATACATGACAGTGCATGCAGATCACGTGCACGTTTGCGGTTCGGATGTTTCGGATTGCAGTGTATATATCGGTTCTCATTCTGTTTTCTCATTCTCATCTGTTTACTGTCTAGGCTGGCTGCTAAAAAGCAGCTTTTAGAAATAAATGTCTGTATTTATTGTTTTGCTATGTTTAATGTAAGAGTTAGCTGACTGAACACTATTGTGCATTTACAAACCTGGACAATACTACTCTTGTTCTTCTCTCAAACCATTGCGTGCCATACTTTCATTTTCTGTCTCCAAAAAAAAAAAAAAAAAAAATCCCCCTGCAGTGTTTCATTTTCAGTCGGTTTTAAATCCAATATTCTTAATTATGTAGAGGTGCTAATAATTTCTATATCTAATTTGACTTATTGTGCTGTAACATATGTGTTGTGCTACTCTCCTGTAATATAAATAATATAAACTGCACTTGTGACTGTCAATTCCCTAATCAAATCCCCAGAGGCTTAACATGGACTGGAACTGGCATATCCCACTCTACCTTACTTAAATACATACTTAAAATAGGAACAATGTTCATAATCATTTTCCATAACAAACACCAGTTCGTTTTTATCTAAATCAAGTGTTCCCATTTGAATACAAAAGGTCCTTTTTAACATGTATAAATACTTTCCATCACTCTTTGAAAAAACCTTCATGTCTAATTTAATCTTTCTTAAACTCTTTTAAAACCCATACAACGATCACATGTCAAGGTCAGTTCAAAGCCAATTTATATATCCAATCAAAAAAATGGAAAATCAAAAACACAAAATAAGCATTTCCTTTGCACTTGTCCCAAACTTCTGCACATCAAAAAAGGAAAAAAATAAAATAAATTTAAATCAAAGAGAAAGCGAAAGCACAATAGTATACTGTAGATATCAATTGTATCGCGCTAAAGTTTTTAGTGAGAACGTTTCCATAGGTCCCACTACATGACTGGATGGGCTTCTGCGGTGATCATTTGGAGATCTGATGATTATTTGTTCCTGCGATATACATATACTCAGCATAAATACTTGTGGCTTTCTCCAACATACTTTTGGTTTTCTCTCATTCTTCCTGTTGTTTTAAAAAAAAAAAGCTGGCTTTACTCTTCCTCCTCTTCCTCCTCTTCCTCTTCAGCTTCTTCCTGGTTGGCGTAGATTCCCGCCTCCCATCGCAGAGCCATGTTACTTTTCCTGCGGGTAACTCGCGTAGCCTCTAGAACCTGACCCCAAAACACAGGGCAAGATGGTGTTAGTGTGGATGAGTGAGTGAACATGAAATATACATGACTTTTCAATACATTCAACTATTTTATACCACAGTGCTCTTGAATTCTCCAAAATGACTGGTCATAAGTTGTTGAAAAAAAAGGTTTCCTATAATAGTTCAATCACAGGGACCTTATGTGGTTGCTAATGTAAGTAAATACTGTGCATTATCCAAGTCTTATAATAAATATAGTTAAAAATGTACTGTCAGAGAAATGTCAAATTGATGTGGTGAAGCTTTCTACGGAAGGAGTCTCCAGTGTCTGCACATCGTAACAGTCAAGTTACAGTACGGACTTAAGGGCAGAAGTTTTTGTGCTTTTTCTCTAACATCACAAGTCTTATCAGCATTAAACGGAGAGGCTATTGAGGCTGCTATAACAAACTATAACAGGAACTAACGGAAGCTTCGCATCACATGCCAGTTATTAAAAAAACGAATAATAATATATTAGTTAATTTCACTCAGTTATTATTAAATTGTGCAGTTATTTTGGATGTATTTTAATAAAATTTTAGAATTTTTTTGGACACAGTCTTCTTGCTTTTCAATACACTTTGTCCGTCTCTCAACCAGATTTCGTATTCCCTTGTTAAAAATAGTTTACGTTGAGCTGCGAGCCATGAAAGCACCAATGTCTTTGCTTCTTCATCAGAAGTGAATCTTCGTCCTCGTAGGGCTGCTTTCAAGTCCGATGGAGCGAGATCAGGACTATAGGGGGGATGCTTTAACACTTTTTTTAACCCACCCTCATAGATCATAAATTTTGTATAGATCAAACCAGTTCACTGAAATATTTGAGCAATTGGTGAAACAGACTCAAATTAATAAATAAAAGATAATACTGTGTCAAGTTGAACACAGTCACACATGCACATCCAACAGTTATTTTTCTGATAAGAGCGAGGGATCTGTAAATACACACCACATCAAACAATACACTCCACAGCACACAATACAGGCTTAAGTATGTGTAAACACCAGCTGTACAGGCTGATTACAAACAATGCAAAGGAACAGATACAGACATGCTGCATCCGAACGGCAGGTGGGGGTCTCGATCTTTTACCACGTCTTACAATCACAGGGGTCTTTGTATATATTTTTTCCAATGAACCGGAATGTCCAGTCCAAACTATACTGTCTATAAATAAATAAGGGTTATATAATAACTCTAGCATTGCAAACAGAAGGATGCAAATCGCCGATTTCTCTTCTTCGTTAAACCTTTATGATATTTGCTGAAATGTTACATACTGAAGAATGGTAAAATGAAACACGAGACTGGACAATCTTTGTTCATTATAGTGTACCAATGGCATGAGGGAAGTCACAATGTTTGATAGGGGGGTTAATGGAAAGAGGTTTAGGCAGAACAGGCAACAGATAACGTTTTTCTTTTATGTAAACAAGGTGGACATGAAGGTGCAAACACTTTGCTCAAAAATCGATCTGTACTACAATAAATGCTCACAATATTAAAGTGCCTTGCATAAGTATTCATTCTTGCTGAACTTTTATATGTTGGGTAGAGTTTCAACCAACATTTAAAAAAAAGGAAACAAAAAGGTTCTCATGTAACCACATACCATCAGAACTCACATATCTAATTAAACTGTGTGCAATTAAATCATCACATGATCTCAATATAAATACACATGTTTGTGGAATGTTTTACTTGAAAAAACATTAGGGCAGCACGATTCGATCAAAAAATCTAATTGCAGTTATTTTGACACATTTAAACTGCAGTGCACTATTAAATGTACCATTTATTATTCGATCATATTTATTGAGGCTAAACAGGCAAATAACAGCACATATGTACGATACCGCAAAGAGGACGTTTGCCAGTATTTATTTATTTATTTATTTATAGTGGTGTTCGAGTCGATCCAGGACTTGTGATGAAATGTTTCGTGAGTGAAGGCGTTAAACTGGTTGACTTGAATGGCGATGCCAGCCGAGGTGCTTCGGAGCCCACTCTCATCGTTTCCGTGAACATTCAGTCAGTGGAATGCCGAATCCTTCACGAGCACCACTTGCACATTACAGAAACTCGGCTGCGAGTTATTGCCACATCCTGACCCCGCTCCAAAGTTTGGGCTTTACAAGGAGTTCCTGGGAGGCCAGTGTTTCAGACATGAAGTTCAATCATGGCTTTGGTGTACTTAGAAAACTTCCTAACTCAATGGTATCCAAGCACTAGTGAAACGCTCGGATAAGTGCATTTGTGTAGCAGGGGATTATATACAGAAATAAAGATGCTATGTTTTTCTGTATTCTGTTATTCTGTTATTATGTTATCACAAGTCCCAGTTTGACATGAACACCACTCATAGGATTTCTGCTTGATGTTTATCAAAATGCAGAGATGGAAAGTTAGCAAAATATATGTAAAAAGATACTCTGGTCTGATGAGACCAAAACAACAATGTGCTATGCTTGGTGGACCCCAACACTTTTCAACATCGCCATACCGAGCATGAAGCATGGTGATGGTAGCATTATCTTGTGGGAATTCTTTTCATCAGCAAGGATTTAAAAAATGCTCAGGGTGACTTGAGAGTGGACTAGAAGATCCACATTCTAACTGAGCAATAAGTGTAAGAATGCTGCCAAAACTACACTGGAGTGATCCATTAAAACATATCTCTGAAGATTTGCAGCTATACTTGCAGCCAACTGTGGTTCTACCATCTATTGACCTATTGGGTATAAAGACTTTACAACTACCAAAATCCCAGCTGTTCAATTGAATCTGTCTCGAAAAAACAAATATTAGCCCTACTGTGTAAATCAAATAATAGAATCCCAATTAAGTCTATTTCAGTTCCAGATTTCACTATTTAATTTGGCAGCGTGGTGTGAATACTTATATAAGGCACTCTATATCACTAATGATACTGCACACAAAATGAATCATGATTTCAGTTGATAGCTTCTCGTATGTCATAGTGTTTGACACCACAGACATGCCACATTCATTTGCAAAATGCCAAAGAAAATACAATGACATGCAATAAGAAGATGACATGGACAGTAGTTTACGTGCAAGCAAAGTACCAGTACCTCAGATGTAACATCTTTAGCGAGTAATAGACGCACATACTGACAAGAAGGAAAGAGAAAGTGTTAGTCAGTCAAAAACGCTTGCAATAGAGAACCGCTTGAGAAAAGCGAAATTTCGCTGGAGAAGAACAGAAAATATGTATATTATATGAATTTTCTCAACAACCCACACAAAAAGCATTTGCATTTGTTTTGTTCATATTTTAATTCTGCATTTGTAATAGATTTAGAATTAAATGTATAAACAATAAGCTGGTATTTCATTTCCAAGGAATAAATTGAACTGTTATTTTATCACAATAAAGTTCAATGCATTTTACATTTTGGTGTAAATGAAATTTAGGGAATTGAACTTACTTCAGGGGATCCGAGGCAAGTTTAACACAAGTTTGGTTGTTCTAATAATTAATTTAAATCAAAACACAATTGCTACATCATCCCCTGTTTGCAAAGGTATTTTAATTCTTTTACAGAACACTTGGGAAACTGAAAAAGGAAAAATAATTAAATTTATGGTGGCAAGACTTTCATTTGTCTCAGCCTGTTTTAATTCCTTTTCTTTAGTGTTAAGCTGGAAAGCCCCTAGCATTTCCCTTTTGCATTCCCATGTGATGCAAAAGAGGAATTGCCCCTTAAAGCCACACACTTGCATCACTCTCAAGTAATATAATGAGGCCAGAATCACTAGGGGCATTACATGTAAACTCTACAGTACCTCTTATTGAGCTGTCCAAGCACATGAAAATGCCTGTTTCAAAGAAATTGATAGTATTACAGCATAAGTTGAGGAAACATATCTTTAAGGTGCAGCCATGCAAGATAAAGAAGGTTAGATATATTTTGATACTCCAGAGCTGGTCCGTGTCCATTTCTTTGGACCTGCTGAGTTAAATATAAAGTAATTTTTTTTTCCATATTTCTCATACCTGATCCAACGACCTATTCATTCTGCATCCCCATCATTGGACTTAAGAACCTCTGCCACAGAGGATACTAAACCACTACAAAGCAAAACAACTACTTTTCTATTCATGATGAAACTCACACTGTTGTCCTCAGCCTTCTCCCGACGCCTGACTTTGTGTGTCTCAAAATCTTCCATTAGGGTCTGCATGAAGTTTTTAGTCCGCTGGCTTCCGCCTGAGTCATCACTCCCCAGGTCAGAAAGAGGGGATGGGAGTGCACCATCTGAAGAAGCTGGAGATACTGGCGGGGCAACACGGATCTTTTCAATTTTACCTGAGCCAATGGAAGTAGAAAAGCATGTAAATGAAGGTAAAAAAGCATGATGATGTTAATTGAAAGAAGTTAATAAGTAGGTCAGTAATGCTAATGGAGCAAATGGATCAACAGTTAGTATTGAGTTTCTCAGCAGATGCCTTAACCAAAGAGCTACAGTAGACTTTCTAGGTAAATCGGCTGAATCACTTCTTTATACACTGTCTAGTCAAACACACTACTATTTTTCTTACACCGCCTTCAGCTTTGAATACAACATGCATTAGCTGTGGCATTCACATAACATTTATTTTCATCCAGAGTTGCTTTAATAGTTGGCCAAGATCCTGATCACAGAACAGCTGACTCACTCCATCAAGTCTTCTCTAGCACATCCCAAAGACTTTTGGTGAGGAGAAGGTCAGGAGTCTGAGGTGCAATTCATAAGTAAAAATTATTCCTTGTACTTCTAGAACCACTCCACAATTTCAGGACTATGCCTGTGCCTGGTCATTCAGTACATTTAGGTCATCAGCTAACTTAATTTTATTGCCACATAATGTCTCTAACCCTAACCCTGAACAATGGAAGCAACCCCAGATGATAACACTGCCTCCATAGGCTTGTACTGTGGGCCTTTTTACCCTGACATGGCCATTGCTCTGGAGTAGGATTAATCCGGACTTGTGAGACCACATGACCTTGTTTCCATTGCTCCAAAATCCAATATTTATCTGACTAGCTTCACTAACAAGTGGTTTTCTTATGGCCACACAGCTGTTTAGTCCCAATCTTGTGAGTTCTCATCACACTATGAGTGGAAATGCTCTAACTTGCACTATTAAACATGGCTGTGATTACTATGGTCAAGTTTTTTTTTTTTCTTTTATAATGAAATTTCACCAAATGATCTGATTATTTACGATTTCTTCACAACCACGCTTCATCTGTGGTATTGGCGGTTCAACATGATCCTTCCGGGTTTTTAATAATGTGTTCTACATTTCCAGTTCTCCATAATGGTTTTCTCTGCTTGATGCAGGCCAATAATTTGATCCTCCTGAAGCCTAAATAGTGACTTTTTATACTGGGCAGTGTGAATAAACCATGTTGATTGTTGTTGGTGTACACATACTGTACAACCTACAAAAAGATCTGTCTTTGGTTATTTAGCAGGTTTTTCGTTTTCAAGATTGAGAACTGATTTCATGATAAATTGAGCAAAACTTACAAAATCAAAGGACTAAAGCACAGAGACACTAACAATGAATGAATTCTAACTAAACTGGCATCTTTTCAACAATAAATTTTAATATCACATTTCAGCATCAGATAACACTGAGAAGAGAAAATGAGAAAGCTAGTGCAAGACACATTCTTGATGGTAAGTAGAGCAGAAAGCAGAGAAAGTGAGATCATTTTTAATGTTTTCGTGCAGCTCTATACTGCCTTTTCTCTTTTTCAAGTTAAAAGGATTTTAATGGATGGAATTTGTTGGGCTGTAGACTGTGGCTTTGCCATGTTCTCAGCAAAATCTTCAGACAGACAGAAGTGCTTAAACGTAGCAGCAGAGTAACAATACAGTATATTAGTAAATACGCTATACCACTGTTCTGATCCTGTTACCAGTTTGCTGGTGTATAGTTGGTGATCAATATTGTTCGGTTAACATTATGCAAGTAAAACGCTAATAAATGGCAATGATTTTTAGTTATGCAAAATCAATAGTAAACAAATATAACTTGTTCCAAAGTCTCTAAAGTGCTGTTTAATTACCCCATACATTTAACATTATTATTTCAACCAGCTCCGATAGAGTCATCTTTCTGTGTCCTTCACTTATGCATAGCTCTAAAAATATATATATTGTCATCTGAAACACATACAGTAAAATATGGCCTCTTCTTTAGCACTGGTGTAATGTACAAAGGCAACCTTTGGGTCATTCTGACCCTTAATAACCTGCACTCTTTAACATTGTAAATAACATCATAGAAAGGATTCATAATAACATTGTGCAATTCATACTGCTACCGCCAGATGGCAGTACTTGATTAATATTTATTACTCATTACTGTGAAAAAGTGACAAATATCAGCTGTTTTTGAAAGCTTGCTGACAAAAAAAAACAAGAAATGAAGTGTCTCACAAACCAAGGCAACAAACTCAAAGCCAGAGCAGTCATTTGTCCAAACAGTTGAATAGACTGAGCACACTATATTATTTCTAAACACTGCCCACAAAAGCAGTTTGCAAGAGGAACTCAAGCTATGTAGCAGATTCTGACCTGTGAGGAAGATTAGGCAACTTTCACAAAATCAACCCTGTATTTAAAAGAGTCCAGAAATATGACTCTTAAAGGTGGTAGAGCAAATGTTACTATGCCAGTTAGGTGTATGATCTGTAAGTACTTGCAAGTGTCCTTTGGGGCAGTTCCCCTGAAGTAGAGGTAGTGGCCCAAATAAGACCAGAATCGTTTCAAATTCCCCTGTAGAGCGTTTCTGTTTGGTTAACTTCAGTCTTTTCAGACAGCTCATCAAACATATTTTACAGATGTTTTTCAATGGTATCAGTACTGTGAAAATAAATGTGACCCATCACAGCAAATTATTATTTGATGTATTAAGTCACATTTTTGATGATTTGAGTTAAATTTACAGATTCCTGGTTCAATAAGTTCCATTTTAATACCAAGTTTATTACTGTATCATGTGCGGTTGCTGAGATATTTCCACTACAAGTTTGTCTATGAGGAAGTTTATGAATCTCAGTTAAAATCCTATTTTTGGAATATTTAAATGATGATTCTGTGATGTAGTAAGAAAGAGGGGAACCCTCATCCTCATTTTGACACCGCGCTTTTCCTGCAACCCGTAAGGTCAGAGGATACACATAATGCACTTAAACTTCAGAAGAAGAACTGCTACCCTAGCATTATATAGAATTGGCTTACCAGGGGCTGTCTTCCCTCCAAGGACCAGTTTGGCTGGAAGGCTGTTGGTCTTTTGCTTGTGAATGGGGTTGATGCTGGGACGCAGGCTTCGGGTTTGTCTTTGCCTGCGAAGCTCTTCTTCCCGTTCCTGGGCAGCCCGGATCTCTTCCTCAATCATGGACAGAGTCCTCTGCTTACGTGAGCGCAATTTGAAAGGCCCTGAGGTGACTTCTGTGCCTTGTGCAGAAGTCACAGATGCTGTGCTTCGGAGCTCTGCTGCCTCTGAGTATTTAGTGAAATAGCTAAACTCAGGCTTCTCACTTGGTGGTGGAGACGGACTTGGGGGCCTGTAAGCATTCACTGTTATAAGTGAAGTTGCTTGAGCCGTAGGCACCAGTACAGTTATTGAAGGAGCTGTAGTTTTCTTCTCTTCCACAGGGGATAGCTCAGTATCAAGTGGCATATAAGGACATTTCTCTTCAGGTGTTCCTGGTAAAGGTTCTGAAGTCTCTTCTAATCTCCCTGAGAATGGGGAGGATTGCTGCACAGCCTGAAGTGGTTCCCATTTGTTTGTCTGATGTGCAATAGCTTGCTGAATGGCATTTTGGACCAAGATACCTGCATGGTATTCAAGCTCCTCCTCTGTTAAGCTGTCTGTCTGATAGGAGCAAGTTGGTGATTTGGTGCTGCCCTCCAGCTTCCCATTGATAGGTGTTGTGGCCACTGGAGTAGAAGGGAAAGAGCAGTCACCAAGGGAGTTCTCCAAGAAGGCGCTCATGATCTCATTGGAGGCACCACTGTCACTTATGTTATCCATGCTAAGATCATTGGATAAGGTCTCAAGCATAGTGGTATCCTGAGATCTAAGTGATAGGTCATCCAATCCAGAATCTATCTCCTCTGGGTGAAATGAACTATTAAAGGATCTCTGGTGCAATTCAGAGTCTTCATCCTTGAGGATGGTCATCACTGCTCGGGCACAGGTAAAGTCATCGTTTTTCACTTCAGTGTCAGACATACTGTCCCTGCTTTGTATGGTAGAATCTCCAGAACTACAAAACACCCTTTCAATTTTCACATGGCTTATATCACTCCCATCATCCACGGTGACTCTACCATGGCTGGTGACTGTAATAGAGCTACCAATATCGGAGGTCCTGAAAAACGGTTTGGCAGAGTATATCTGGGGAGACACACTTCTTTTTGTTGCTGGCGGTTGCTTAGTGTGCTCCATCTGAAGGAACTGTTGGCGGGCTGCAGCAAAATCAATCCCCTGAACCACAATGTCCTCCTTATTTCCCACTTCAGGTTGGGCAAAGGAGACAGTTTGTTTAGGGGATTGTTGTGGTACTCGGTTTGTTTCAGGTTTCCTTTGCTTCCTTTCTTCATATTTGCGTAGTGACTCTAATTTATCTGGTTCCAGCTCCTCCTCCAAGGTCTTTTCCTGTGGTGGGTTCCACCACTTTGCTGCAATTCCAGTATTTTTCTTGACTGCTTGATCACGAATGAGCTCCAAGCGCTCTCTCTCCAGCTCTGCAATCTCTTCGGAAGGCCTGACCTTTTTCACCCGTATTTCTTTCTCTGTCGGCGGGTCAAAAAGCTTGGCTGGCTTCTTCTCTTCATAGAAAGGACGAAGCTCAAATCGGGCCTCGTTCTTTATTGTTTCATTATCAGGTGACCTATTGTAGTCATTGGTTATTATTCCTCGATGACCATTTGGTTTAGAACTGTTCAGATTGTCTTCAACATAGATAGTCTGTTGTTTTCCTTCGACGAAAACCTCATGGCTTATTGACGATGATGCATCAGGAACATGAACAGATGGCCCATTTCCATCAACATAAATAGCTTGAAGCACTGGGGAACAAGTTCCATTTGAAGTCATCTCAGCTCCGGTGTCACAACAGTTGGCCTCAATTACCTCGTCAAGATAGCGTATTTCTTGGGCAACTTCTCCCTCGTCAAGCACTTCTTCTTTGTGCTTCACACCATTTTCGCCATTTGTTGCGTGGTTAAGCTGGCTTTTGCTTTGTACCTCAACCTCCATGTCAATTTCACCTTCACTTATAACACTGATTGGGTCAAAGAAACTGACACTCTTTGGGCTCTTCTCAGAGGTCCTTCTGGTCTTTAGTTCAGAGTCATCCTCTGTTAGGCTGCAGGATGTCTGAAAACAAACAGAAACCAAAAATGAGCTCAGTTTACTTGTTTTTAACTTCTTATACTCGTAATAGAGCCACAATTTGTGGAACAAAAACTAAAGCTGAAAAAACTGATTTATGGTTCTCATTTTATATAATCTGCGCACAGAACAGAGCTGAAAGAAAGCACTGCTTCAGACCATCATGCATAATAGAGGAATACAACATGATAAGATGTGAAGGATAATGGGTTTGAATGGGTTTGTTGAACTCTGACCCAGGCAATTTGATCTTAGGTATAAATAATTTAAGAGTAAACCTTTTAGAATCCAGAGTAATGACAATCGAATCATAGGATACCACATAGAGCGAAGTATAATGTAGGAGAAACCCATTCTTCTGGAATAGCAAAATACTCAGTCCTTTTTATAAAATGAATGCCATAGTTTAATAACGGCAGTGCTTACCAGACACCCAGTGTTCCAATTAATGTAATGTACTGCATTTTTTCTTTTCAGTATATTATATTATTGCACGGTCAGACTTGTTCCCAGATGAAAATTTCCATTATTAATTATCCTGAGTAAAGAATAAATTTGAATAGGAACCTTTTAAAGGATATTTTGTCTGGCCCAAATCCCATTCTTCTCCAGATGGTATCATTTAATGGGCAAACAGTAAATAATTCACTGAAAACGAGGCATTGATATTAGGTCAGCTGAGACTTCTTTGTTGACAGGGGACTAATAGAGAGATAAAACCTCCTAGGGGTCCGAGGAGCCGAGTAAAGTGGAGTCTCTGATGTGTGAGATATAGAAGGGTGTCACAAGGAGCCGAAAGCCCATCAGTCCTCAAGGGAAAATACCATAGAGTGTGAGCTCATCACAATTTTAAATGGTGGTCTTTTAACCACATAAGCCAGACTGTTTTTGATGTCAGAATATTAAAGTATGCGCATTAAATATGGTACACGAAATACTAGATTAAATAGAATAGCTAAGAGGTATAAAAAAAGGTATACTAGGTAGATAGGTAGATACAGTAGATGGATAGATAGATAGATTCTTTAATGAACCCGAAGGAAACTTCAAACATCCAGTTGTATGGATGGTTCTCTCCTGATGATTATGTGCAAAATCAGGATGCATATTCAGTGGATATATAGCAATTAAAAATGACAGCAGTGCAAAAAGTGAGTGGTGCAAGACTGAGGTAATGAAAATCAATGCAGATTTGGGTACTGCTAAGTCCATGATGCCCTTGGAACATTTGAACATTTTTCATACATTTGCCAAACTTTTCTAAAAGGAAATATTTTTCTCTTATCGACAGAACTTTACTTTAAAGTTGCATCATTTTAAAACCTGCTTTCAAAGAAGCATTACAAATATTTTATAAGTGAGTATCTGATTACAAAAGGGACATGTTAACCTTATTTTGCTATGGTACATACTGTATCTATCCAGCAACTAGATCAAATCCTGACATTGACTGTGCAAAGAAATGACACTTAGTTAGCAAGGTTTTAGTCACCTTCAGACAGAGTGACCTTGTTTTTCAGACCACTGCTCTAATTTTTACACAATCCATATAGTGTAGCAGGGTGCTTGTTAGCTCCTAGCATGCCTCATGCTAAAACACTGCACAGGGCTGTCAATTTCACAGACAAGTCCAATTTCAAAGACATTTACAATGTAGAACATTACTGACTTTACATACGTCAGTGCACGCCAACAACAGTATTAGTCAACAATAGAAATTCAATAGCTCAGCAATTATGTTTTACTCGTAGGTGTGTATGCCTGAACAGTTTCAATTGTTCCCTGTTGGTTAACGGTTAGTGTTTGTGAAAGGCTTCTCTTCTGTAAATAACACAGGTGCTGTTAAACACACCTCATAGATAAAACAAGCAGTGAGAAAGTGTCATGTCGCAGCAAGACCAGACATTGCTTAAGTGTTCTGTTCACTATGTATCACTGAGCACAAAAAGGGAAGTTCACATAACACCGAAATTAGAGAAGGTTTTATGTGGCACATATATTTTACAACACAGTAAAATTATGTTCTTCGCATGTCCAAGCTTGTTAGCAAACTGGGGTCAAAACCCAGGGTCAGCCATGATACAGCGCTCCTGGAGTCGAGAAGGTTAAGCTTCCAGCAATGGCAGCTTGGTTGTGCTGGCCCTTGAATCCCAACCTTCTAATCAGTAACCCAGTAAACCCACCATAAGGCCAATACACAGTACTGTAAAAAAGGTACCCTGGGTTTTTTAGTATAAACAGTAAAAGTAAAAACAGTAAAAATTATTTTATTACCTTGTTATTGAGTCAGCACAAAAACATTTCTGATTTTCAGCCATTTTTTCCACCACAAAATTAAAAGTCACAGAAAAATATTTGCATGCCAGAAAAGAAAGCAGCCATAATACATAGTACATAAGCGACCACTTTTTAGAAGAAAACAATATGGAAGCTGCTGGATTTTGCATGCAAAATAGAAGCAGGTACAACAGTCAAAGTCCCCGGAAGTGGAGGACTGGGTGGCTCCAGGGTGGTTTTGCAGGATCCTCAGGAAAACTTAGTAGCTAATTTCTTTATGAAATGCACAAATTGTACCTGACAATTAAAGGACCCTCAAAGCATTGTTACACCGAATACTGAATTTGGTTCATAAATTACTGCTCACTGGTCTTATTTTATTTCTTTTTTTTTAAGGCATCCTTTCGCTGCAGCATTAACTAGAAGTTTCAGTCTGACTGAAAAAGCTACTTGGATGAGTAGGTAGTGAAACATACAGTATCTACCTAATAAAAAAGAAGTCCAGTTGACTGAGACAAGTTGGTATTTGTCTCTTAAAGTTTCCTGGAGAAAAGGAATATACATATCTATCAGCAGACATATTAATTTTGGATATCAACTTAGCCATGTTCAGTCAAACATTCCAAAGTGCTTTTCAGAATGTGATCTATATTCTCATACATCCAGGAATTGAAATCATTCCAGTTTCAACACCCAGGACTCTGTTGTAAACTAATATCTGCAAAAATAAAGCAATGTTTTGTATTGGGTAAGTTCTGCAATTCTCTCCATAGAACATTTTCACTGCATTTAACACACCAAAACACATCTGGACAAGACTATTTCTGCTTCAGTTTACCCGAAACAAGTAATACTAATGAAACGCTTGTCTCATTGTGTTCAAGGCATTGTTTATACACACTGGCAGGGGTCATGTGGCATGGCTTTAATGTGTCTTTATGTCAGACTGTTTTTAATAAAAGTCCCTGTTCTCTCCAACTCAGCTTTGCCTCAAGGGTGTGTTCACTACCACACGATGATCAATCCCCTCCATATACACCCGTGCTTTTAACTATTTTAAGCTTTTCAAACTGAGTCAATGTTGACTGTTTTCTGTCATGTGAGCCTCTGCAGGTCATGACACATTAATCCACGGATTCAAAGCTGATAAATTTACTGATGACCTCAAATGTTATGAATGGTACAACACTAATTTGGAGGCTGGAAGAAATTCGATCATTTAACTCCTGAACCAATCCATAAAAAAACTAAACAACCGCAACACAAACCTGGATGAAATGAGGAAACTGAATCCTTACCACATAAAATAGGCTTCCAGTGCCTTGGGAAACTGCAATTCATTTTCAACGTCAAGGACAGTAAAAAAGAAAAAGTTTAGAAAGTGCAGGACAAGAGATGTTTGTACCTGCCTGTGATCATTTCTTATGATTATTATTATTTTTTTCCAAAATTACATTACCGGATAAAATTAAAGGGTTGCATCAGGAAAGACATCCGGCATAAAACCTGTGCCAAGTTGTTGGGCGGACCAATTGATGGGACCAGCCAAGAAACCAACAACAAGAACAACAACATTACCATCATATTGTGGTTCCTTTACTGATATCACAACTATTCCAAGACAGACAGTTTAATTTTCATTATACATTTTTATTTTGGTATGAACACAAACTGCCCCTTCTAACAAGTCTGTGGCAGCTCACTGACCATGTGTTTCCTGTCCAAACATGTCCCCTCCCCAATCATTTCCACAACACTCCCTCACTTAGAGAATGCCTTGTCAAGTATTGTGACCCCCCAACATACTTCCCCTCTCTCGCTCTCTCTCTCTCTCTCACACACACACACACACACACACACACACACACACACACACACACACACACAC
>JAQMYJ010000009.1:19227739-19239301 GCA_030014305.1 Clarias laeviceps
AGCTAGTGGAAAAGAAGCTGGAACTCTTTGTTTTCCCCCAACATACTTCCCCTCTCTCGCTCTCTCTCTCTCTCTCTCACACACACACACACACACACACACACACACACACACACACACACACACTTTTTCTATGTTCCCTGGTCATGCTTCTTGCCAGCTTAGGCTGTAATAAGTCTCACTCTCAGTGGGGGGATGTGGACGCCCACTGGGCCGCCTCTGACATTCCCCACATAGCTCAGCTGTCCTCGAGACTCCTGCTGCCTAATACAAGCGATGAAGGATACGCAGCCCTGGCTCATCTAATGAACGTATGTGTTTTTGTGTGTGTAAAGTAAACAAGACTTCAGAAACGGCAATCAGATGAATATCATTTTCTTGGCTTTGGCACTGACGCATCTGGAAATGATTAGCTGATTACACATGATTAACAAAATTGAACCTCCCTTGATGTAGATCCCCCATGGTGATTCTTTAAAGACATGCTGGGTTGAAAGCGCTTGCTCAAACAAAACTTGTTGAAAGCCTGTTGGTAATGCTAGAAGCCTTTGAGAGTTGTAGTTGCTGACTGAAAGCACTCGGAGAAGCATCACACAGTGCTGCTGACAGAAAAATCCCCACATTAGACTCTTTCTCTTTATGTTCCCTTTACGAAAAAAACACCTTTAACTCAGATATCACCAAGATGATCAAAACATTAATGGAATGATCAGAATACTTTGAGACGTGACCAGATTTAAGCATTTTGGCATGAAAACAATAAGCATTTCAAAGATTGAGATGTGCCAAGCTTACCTTTTAATAATGAATCCTCTTATCCTTAACTTATCTTCAGTTGCTCACTTTGGAAAGTTTCCAGTCAATGAATAGAGAATCGAAAAATCCCTTTCCATCCAGGCCAATGATAAATTCCTGACTTTGAGACCAAATTTCCCTTTTAAAATCTGTACACTGCAGGGCAGTCATGACTCAAATAAAGCTCGTCATATAAAGTTCTATTGGTCTTTGAGAAACTCTGCCTATCATAACACAAGCCTTTTCCTGGCTACTCCTTGTATTTCCTTTTTCCCTCCTCCTCCTTCTGACTGCGTATGAGAAACAGAGGCCCACCTCACTCACCCTCCGTGCACCGTTTCCTCCTGATTTCCCTCCTCTCCTCTACAATGCCTTGCTTCTCTCGGCAACTCTGATTTCTTGCCTTGTCTTGCTGTGGGCTATGATGTCATGGGGGGTTTGGTTTTGAGAGAGGGGAATGTGCTCCCTGGACGCTCATGCACAAAGACCCCTGTGTCAGAGCCAGCCCCTCTGTCCCTCTGCCCCACCTACACGTGCTACACATGCAAAAGCCCCCAAAACATACTTTAGTCCCCCCAGGAAGAGGCAAGTGAGTAATAACACCACCTAAAAAGGAGATTGCTGGGTAGAGAAAGAATGTGGCATCCAGTCCACATTTACACACCTATGAGTCAGTCTCAGGGAGCCCAGCCTAAATATGAGCATCACTTTCTAGTTGTAGCCTCCAGCTGTGCCAGAATAAGGATCGACCCAAAAATGTTCATCTTGGAAATATAGATTTACACGAAGACTTACACTGCAGAAACACACACACAACACCCTCACCATCTTTTAGAGCATCTTTCTCTCAGGACATGAATGGGAACTCGGGGCCACAGTTCGGAGACAAAACATGAAACCCTGCCACTTATTTTTTTCACATCCAATTATGTGAATTACTTTAATGTAGGCAGATCATCAGACCAGGGCCTGTCTATTGGCCAAAATTCCAAACAGGTCATTGTCGCAAAAGTGCTTTATATAATAAAAAAAAATATGGAAATGAGTTTGGAAAGTGTGAGAAATATGTATACATTATAATTATCAGTTTGTCCCTGGTAAGGAAGCCAAAGGTGACGGTGGCAAGGACAATAGGAAGAAACCTTGAGAGAAACCAGACTCAAAAGGGAACCCATCCTCATTTGGGAGATATCAGATAGCTGTATGTTAGAAGGCTGGAAGTTCAGTATAACAGGAGATGTGTTTAAGTTAATAAGAATCAAATCAGAGTCTGTTCTGTTACTCAAAAGTCACTTTAGCGTAGTGATGGGAGTTGGTAACCATCCCATAATTGACTGTCAGTTTGAGTAAACCTATCAATAATCGAATTATAATTGGTTTAACCACACAGTACAATGCTGCTTGTGCTTGCTGTGATTCAAAGTAAGTCCAAATCCAAGAGTGACAAATTGTATAACAGTTCACCTTGAGATACTGCTTCTGCCGATTTATATGCATCTTCTATACCACTTGTCCTTTTGTAAGGTTTGCAGGGAGCCTGGAGCCTATCCCAGGAGACTTTGGGCACAAGGCGGGGTACACTCTGGACAGAGTGCCAATCCATCGCAGGGCACACACACACACACTTGGGAACACCAATTACCCTAATCTGTATGTCTTTTTCACTTTGGGAGGAAACCGGAAGAAAACCCACGAAGCATGGGGAGAACATGAAACCTCCATGCACGCAGACCTGAGGCGGGAACCGAACCCTCGACCCTGGAGGTGCGAGGCAACAGTGCCCACCACTACACCACTGTGCCACCATTATATGCATAAGTGTTCCTCCAACTACCTGACCATGGTTGTGTTAGATTTAAATTGGTTTACTTAGCAGTAAAAATATTCAAAACACCACCATCTTTCACTGAACCATTTTTGAACTGTGCAGTGATTTACCTTGCCATATATGTATGTGTGTGTGTTTATATGACAGAATGGTCCTCATTATTGTCTTTGAAATGCTGGAGCAAAAATAGCACAATAAGTCCTCGTCCCCGGGAAAATGCCATCTAAAACTTTTAATGTCCTTGTGGCATAATAAATGACCTGACTTGTTTTAAATTAACCACAGAAGACAATTGTATACTGATAAGAGTAGTTGAGGTCACAAAATGTTCTTCAAACTGAAGGTTGCTAAATCACGTAAGGTTATTTGTTGCTGGTTATTCTGTGATAAAAATATAGAAGAGGAGATGAAAATACAAATGGGGATTGATATAATTTTCAATACCAAAATATATTATCCCTGTCATTTTACCGAACATAACTATAGCTGTGTCGCTAGGGAGTGTCCTTACTCTGACTTATAAATACATAACATTTATAGCGCCAGGAGTGGGTTTTTCAAGACACGGGATGGTGTATAGGTTATGGATAATGGGGTTTGACAGAATGCAAGGTAACATTAACATGAAAATTAATGTTAGCCACCTTAGCATTACAGCTGAGCTAGCTTGCTTGTGGTTACTGAGGTAAGTACTGTAGGTGTTTTCCACCCAACAGGCAGACTCTGTTTGTTCTGCCTATGTAAGATTAAGATTTAGTTATTTGTTGCATGTCCCATACAGCACATCAAATTTTTTTTCCGCATTTTCCAGTAAGAAACCCGGGCTCAGATTGCAGGGTCAGCCAGGATACAGCACCCCTGAAGCAGACAGGGTAAAGGTCATGGCTCAAGGGACCAACAGTGGCAACTTGGCTTGATCCCCTGGACCTTCCGATCAGTAACCCACAGCCTTAACCGTTTGAGGCACCACTGCCTCTTATGGATTAACTGCGGTTTAGGCGAAGTCAAGATGGCAGCAAAAAATATATGATGTCACACTGGGTTTGACTACTTCTAATACATTCTACGGTTAAATCGCTTACTACATACAGTATTAACAGCAGCATGAAAACCATGGTAGTTTTTAAAAATCTAAATAACAGTTTAAATGATAAAGAATATACACTTTACAATGTCCTTGGACCCTTTTGTGAAGGATAAAATCTCTGTTCGACACAGAACCCTTAACTGTTTCCCCTGATGGGTAAAATGAAGCGTCGTTTATAGTTCTAGGGATTGTTTTTAAAAAAAACGTCATTAAGTGCATATCAAGTGAGCCAGTCATCAGAACTTGAGTACAGCTAGGAAATAGGATATGATGTTATTGAAGTTTTGTTTGCTTTAGGTGTTTTTTTAGTCTGTTGAAAGTAATTCAGTTTTGTCCGATGATTGATTGTCTTGTATTCCTTCTGGCTGCATCCTTTATCCTACAGAGATTCATGTTACTAAGTGTCATTAGGTTTATTGTTAATTATTATTGTACAATAAGTATTATAATACATATTTATCCTGCTATTTTTAAGTTCAGTATCTCAGTGTCCTTTACATAAAAAATGAAAGTTGAAATTTTTTTTATATTAAAGTATGTGATTTATATGCTACATGTGGTTTGGTTTTCAGCCCGTAACTCAGAAACTGGAGCAGCTGAACTCATGGGAAATTTCATCAAGCTGGGTTTAATTTCTGGGTTTAATTTCTACAGCCAGTATTTCGTTTTATATTTGTGATTTCCCCAAAAGAGGGATTTCAAGAAGCTTTAATAATCAAGCAACGACCATATTTATCTTCTGTGATGATCATTAGCTCAAACTTAAAAAGCTGTGTTTCTTTATTTCCAAAACAGTCAGCTGGATCATCACCAAATTGCATGAAATTTATGTTTTACAGTTTTTCTTTTTTCAATTTCACTCAAACACCACCAACGCCTGGAATAAAACAGCCGTGTGTCTAACAATTCTGTCAGCCAAGGCGCTGAGCCGCCTCCATTAGCGGCCCACACGGCAAAATCACTATTGTTAAAATTAACACCTATCGGTACGGTCCCAAGCGTACACTCTGTAATTACACCAGCCTGTGATGTAGCAAATATAACAGCTATAAGCATGCACTTACTTATTAGAGACCTTTTTTGTCTAGTCATAAAAGTCCATTTGATGTCTAATGGATAGTGTTGCACATCACAACAGACCTACAATACTGTAATCCAGAAGCGAGTTAAACAATCTAAGCTGCAGAAACGGCTTCAGACATGCTAACCATGCAATTACCAAGAAATTAAGCGCTTCGGGAAACACTCGTCTTTATGGTTCAAGAAGCAAAGCTGTCCAGTTTTTATATTTAAATTATGAATTGAGCCTGCTGAGAAAAACTAAGGACAGTTTGATCCTTACAGCAAGGATGGATGGCTAAGAGGTTCTGCTGATGTTTGGTCATCAGCAAATGTAGGTCAGTGTGAGCAAATCAATACACAAGACCACCGAGGGTTGTTACAGACACGCTATTCGGAACAATAGACAGGACATAACAATGGAAAACAGGTTCCACCCACTTTGTAGGAAGGAAGAATTTTTTTTTAAAAGAAACAAACCACCTGCTAAAGTAATTAAATGGCCAAAGGATGGACGACATCCATTAGCATACCGCCTCTTCAGAGAGAAAAAAAGACTTAACTTGAAACAGAAGGGATTGTTAAAGTTGTGAATGCTTTATATTAGCCGGCACAAGGATATACACTGATATACTTACTCAACAGAAGAAAAACTCAGGAGAAATCCTTGAAAGTTCTATCAAACCCTGCCATAGTGTTTCCCTAGCAGAGAGACAATAGCTTAAGTCATCTATGAAAGGAATGGTGGTATAGTGAGTAGATCCAGGCCAGACAGCTCCAAGGTCCCCAGGTTCCTCTCAGGTTTTTCCTCTTGGCGTTTAGTGCCCTCCTGCCTTCCATGAAAAGGCCATAGTTGGATTGACTATGCTAAACCACCATGACCCTGAGCAAGGTAAAGCCAAGGGGCCCCTTCTGGTTCTGACCTTTTGGCCAAAATGTGTAGTTCCTCAAATGACCACAAGGAGTTAAAATAACATTAAGCAATAAAATTATGCATAATTAGAGGTGTGACCATTTTGAGTGACAGCTGCTATGCATCACTTTAACCAAGCAGCAAGTGGAATCGCTTTAGTTTAACCTACCAGAAGAAATGTAGGAATTGACAAGGGACAATGTGTGGGGTAGGAATGACGGAGATCAATAAACTGCAAAGTAACATTAGCATATACAGTACATTAAGGATAGCCACCTTAGCATTTTAGCTAAGCTAAAGATAAATAAATGAGGAAAGTAAGAATGTTCCAACCAACAGCCAGACTTTGTTCATTCCGTCCATTTGCCCATTAATGGATTAACCCAGGATTTAGGCAAAGTCAGCTCCTGTCAACATGGCAATAACCAGAGCTCCCAAGGTTAAGCTTTAAAACCAGTCTTCGGGAAAAGCGTGATATCATGGCGGGTTTATCCAGTTCTTATACAATTTATGGTGATGCACAGCCATGACTGTTGCTTAAATGCACTTAAGAAAAATGATGCCAAATCTTGATTCATCAATACCACACTGAATGCACAAATGATATGACTGCAGAAAAGGTGAGACTTCATGGAGAACTTCATGGAGAAAACAAAGATGTTTGTCCTTTAAAGCTTTGTGTATTTAGAGCCAGATAAAGTGAGGGAACAAACTGGGAGGACAGACAAGCAAAGGCCTCACACCCTGCTTCAAATATAACCTCTAATCTGGAGAAGGTGGTTGCATATATGCAGTGTAGGAGGCTCAGCTGGATACCTTCAGCAGCCTGGCAGCAGATAAGACACTTTAGACAAGCAAAGATAGGGCTTAGATTTAAGAAGTGACACGATTTTTGTCAAATAGGTTTCTGCTCCACCCCACCCCCTTTTAGCATTCAGAATTTTGCCCAGTCTGATGACTGCTGCTGGTGATGTTTACTTCCAGTTTAGTTTAGTCTTTCATGTGCACTTGTTTTAATCCTGTCTCCAGCCCTGTTCTGTCCTTGGTCTGTTTCTAATTTCTGTGTTTTATGTAGAATACTTTGAGTCTTGTTTTCCGGCGTTTCGATGTTTAGACCCATGTCTATCATATATGATTATGGATATCCCTGTTCACTGTTAGCTTTTCTTCCTTAATCTACGCTGTGGATAAATCATGAAGTGACCCTGATAAACATCACACGGCTTTTACACACTTCTGTCCTGCCTCATATAAATAACTGCACATTACAGTAAATTTTTTTCCATCATTGCTTAGGGTTTCGAATAATTTTGACAACGCAAAATGACTAAGAAAGCTGCACATGAGAAAACTTCTAAACCCAATCAGACCATCTTCAAACAACCAGCCTTCAGTATGTTTTGGCTGTTATCTTGGATAGTGGATCATAGTACTTAACTTAAACCTGAATCAGTGGAAGGTTGAGCTGCTGTACTCTCTTGGAAATGCTGACATCTTGGTCATCCATTTTCCTTTGTAATCACTCCTTGTGAAAATGCATAATCTGCTATTATTCTCTGCACATGGTTCTACCGCATATCTGGAAAATCTCAAAACATGACTACTGCAACTCTTTTTTTTTTTTTGGTGATCCAAAATGTATACATGCCTTAATTTATCCAAATTTCTTTGACATAAAATTGTTATTTAATACTACACTGCATATGTCATAACTTTAGTACCACAGTGAAATGCAGTACTGCAGACAGACAGCGGAGCCAACGTGTTCTCTAATCACAATTATATGTCTGTAACCATCCACATGACAATTTTATCTTTCACATAATTTACAGCCGTATAAGAGATACGCTAGTCGTTTATAGGAAGTCAAATTAAAGTCTGACTCCTGTGATAGTAATATGATTTAATCAGAATGCTGCAATACTAAATTATCTGACATGGTGGATGGTTTGAAAAAGGTTGAGAGATGACATATGGCTCATTCTGTGTCCTGCTTGCAATTTATGAAAGTGGACTGATCTACCCAGGACCGTCCTTCGTTGTAGCCTGTTTTGCAGGCCCAGTGGGAGACGTGAAATGGAGCACTAGCAACTGCTCTAAATTCGGTGATCAGACAGCAGGCTCCCATTCTGTGCAAAGAATTCTGCTTTTCAGAAACGAAAAAGAAAAAAAAAAATCCTGCATTGGACAAGTTCCTAAAAGCGCGAGATTGCCTTTTCAGCTTTGTCCTAAAATAAAATATGATTTTAAAGATTAATATATAAAATATATCTGTGCTACCTGAGTTTTAGAAATCATTATTCGCGGTGCTCCTCTGGACAGATTTGCACAATTAATCATATTTTCTTTTATCATGATCTAAACTTTGTGGGCGCTGATTGGTCAGAAGGTATTTATTAATTTTCTATAACAGCACTCCTCTGGCAAAATGAAAGAAAATCAGGGAATGAAAAAAAAGAAATAAAACGCTTCGGCATTTACTGTCCTACACTTTGGGTTGGTTGTCATCACATCACTTCATTATTGCTTTATTGTCCTACACAAAGCACTCCATGTCTTATTTTATTTCGTAAATAATAATACGTAAGTAATACATCAATTTAGGATCTACGCTCCAAGTTTCCTAATTGTTAACATGATATATTAGTATTATTAAGTGGTGCATTAAATAATAATGTCCATATTAATATGTGCTAACTGCATAATTGGTTTATGTACTTCATTATCACTTCATTTATTTGTCTGCTTGTTTGTATTTGGATATTGAAAGCTAAACTGCCTCTTTTTTTTAATAAATATAAATTAAATTGTGGCATTTGAATTAATCAGATTTTTTTATTAAGCAATACAAGAATGATTACTATTAAGCAATTCATGTACAAATCATAGTTGCTCATAGATTTGTGGTTTTATTCCATTATATAAAACATTTTAGGTAATATTAAATAGGCCTCTTTCAATAGCTTGAAATATTCATCCTAATGAGAACCATCCTTCTCCTCCATCACATATCCTTAAAGAAACACTATGGGCTCTCTGTGAAATTGGAGGTCATTACCACATGACAGTTCTGCCAAAGGTCAGACAGGTTTACAAGTTTTAACAAGACAGGTTATCACATCTGTCTCCCAGTGAAATAGTAGCTGATGAAGAGTTAATGAAGAGTCTATGTCTAGATTTTTCATTTTTTCTGCACTTCTGCAGTTTATTGCGGTTGTTGTCGTGTGTTTTAAAAAGCCCATACTGTTTTTTTCATTAGATTGTAATATTAAGGATAATAACTTTGGTGGCTAATTAAGATTAAAGATTTTAATTCTCATTATTGATTCAATCTCATTATTTCAAAGCAAACACATTTAAAAGATTTTCAGTGTCATTTTGCATAGCGTTAATTCTAATTAATACTCACAGCAAAATAAAGCAGCACAGTACTGTATACAGCAAAATAAAATTTCTTACCACAAGTCTTTTATTCATTGTGCGACAAATCACTTGCCAAGGTGCTGTATACTTCAGCATGTTCTCTTATTTTTTAAGGCTTTTGTACTAAACACTAGTTACTTCCCCAGCATTTTCATTACATGCACGTTCCTCCTTTAATTAAAGCTCACCAGCGATCTGTCCTCCTTATGGGACAGAAAAACAAAAGCCAGCACACTAAGGGGTATGTTCGACTACACTGCAGACGTCAGCGGTGGACATTCATGCAAAGTCATCTGGGAGGGCTTTTAAGCTGAAAATGAGCTTAACATCAAAAGTAATTATATGGTTCTTCTGCTTGTTCTTTTAAGGCAAAGGCTCAGAGAAGGATATTATTTGCCTGATTGGGGTTGAGATCAAAAGCAAAGTGTCACAGTTCTTCCTCTGATGCCGAAAATGGCTGGATAGGACATGTCTTGACTGAGCAAAATAGTGTTACATAAAACAACAAACTGGAGACAATGGAAAACAAAGTCTAAATGATGCCACTGTTCCTGTGAGCATCAGTAAGTACATTACTGCATTATACTTGACATCCAAGGCAAGTTACATTGTTAGAAATGACTAGTGCCTTACTCATCAAATAGCAAAAATGTCTTCTTCTTCTTAGAATTTTCTATATTTTAATGTTACAAACTTAGAACTGCACTGGAATATAGTGTATATCATAAACCTATGCAAAAGTTAGTTTCAAAAGATATTTTTTTACATTAGTTTCAAGTAAATAAAATATGATTGCATTCAGGGGATGCATCCAACAAACGTCTGATTTCTTTTTTTTGTTTGTTTGTTTGTTTAACTAACCCTTGTATCACAATCAAATATTTTGCACATTCGAATGTTAGACATACTGTATTGTGTATTTCAAATGGTAAGAAATCATAATTACGGTAAGTGCAAGGTGTTACAAGGAGTGAATATTAATGCAAACTGCTGTATGCTTTAGATGAGCTCATTCTCACTGCCAGGGCTTGCAATTTCCACCAGCTAAGGCATGACCACATGAATGCTCTTCATCTTAAATATTGATATCGAATGCAATTTTGAATTCTTCTCAAAACAATATGAACACAGTGTGCCACGTTCATAAAACATAGAATAAGCATCAGTTTTAATCAGGCCCTATTGCATATTTTTCTTTGAGCTGGTCATTTGTCCGTACAATGACCTGGGTATGTTCTATGAAATGGGAAAATCTACACACACAAACTTTACATATCATGCTATGAAATAAATACTACAGCTCTTTGAAGATTTCTAAAAGCTGTTCTTTTCTTTACATTTTTTTGTTCTGGATGAGTGTCTGAATAGCACTGCTAGTTTACCTACATTTGCCAAGTGGGTGAGTGTTAATTTCACATACCGCTCACAAATAAAAAATGGACAGAGTTAACGGAGTTTCTCAAAATGAATTGAATTCATGTTCCTTAACTGGTTACGTTCTAGATTCAACGAAAATCATATTAGTTCCACTTAAATCGAGAGACAGACTGACAGACGGACTGCTTTATTAATCTCAAAGGGAAATATTAGTGGTGCTGTGAGGAGGTCTGGCTCATCCTATGTGTTAGTCCTGCTGGCAACCTAACTGGGTCTCTTTGGCTGTCGTATATCAGAATGTTTGTCCTTTCTACACACAACCCAAATCCAGAGAGCCTGTAACTCTAACACACTTGTATTACTGTTAAAAGAATTCAAGCAAAAAATGCTGTATTGTCCTATTTCAACATGTTTGTAACTAGAGCACGGCATGGCATTAGCACCGATATAGAGTACTGTACACCCTCAAAGCTAGCTCAGATGCTATCTGAACAACCAGTATAAAAAAACACATTAAGGAAATATGGACGATTGTTGATGGTGTGAGGAAATATTTTGTGTTTTCTTTGCTAACAAACAGACATATCCGGCCGTGGCATGTGAAGCACTCTTTTCCAGATGTAGAAAGAGTAGGAAGAAAATGCCAGTGCCTCTTGAGAACACATTAATAGCAGGATGGAGGGAAGGAACACGTTGATTTGTTTGTGACTATAGCGCAGTGTGAGAAGGTCGGTCAGAAAGGAAGAAGCCCAGTTGATATCCAAGGCTAAATGCTCAACAAAACTAAAACAAAAGAGATGACAGATACAACCATGTGACATACAAAACACGGCGTATTCCTACACTATTCATATTAGTTACACCACTCTTAGTGACATACAGTATATACAAACCCGATTCCAAAAAAGTTGGGACACTGTACAAATTGTGAATAAAAACAAATTGCAATGAAGTGGAAGTTTCAAATTTCAATATTTTATTCAGAATAGAATATAGATAACACATCAAATGTTGAAAGTGAGACATTTTGAAATGTCATGCCAAATATTGGCTCATTTTGGATTTCATGAGAGCTACACA